>JAQFVV010012603.1:1310510-1616255 GCA_028023455.1 Epiperipatus broadwayi | reverse complement strand
GTTTTTTATTGTTTAAAAAATTTTTATGGTGTTATTATATAGTTTTTTTTTGTTCATTATATCATAGCTCTGAAGAAGACTGCAGGTCAGTCGAAACGTAGGTGTATGTACAAATAAAGTTTTGTTAAAAAGTGTTTGAAGTTTGGATAAATTGTATTCATATAGTATGGAGATAAGACGAGCATATCTGTTTAAAAACTAATGGGAAGTAAATAGGGATTTTTAAAAAATAATTTAATAACAAAATAACATTTTTGTCAAGGGATTAAATATATGTTATAAAATAAATGTAAAGTTTGAATAGGTGCATAAACTAAGGATTTTCATTAATTAAACTATGTTTAAATACACATGAATATTTATGTTAAAGTCTTTAATGTAATTTGATAATACCTTATTGAATGTATTCCATTATACTATAAGTAAATTGGTGGAAGAAGAAACTAGAAGCTAGTGAAAAAAGAGAAAATTTGCCCTGGATTTTTTTTTCAAAGAGGAGAAAAAGTATTACAGATATATGTTTAAAATAAAAAAATAAAGAAAAATACTTAATTTCTGTTAGTTATAATAAAAACCATAACTTTAGACCTTTTAGAAATTTAGTGAAGTTTACTTGACTTGAAATGTGTGCACATACAATTTCATATGTACTTGACTTAGTTATATATTTAAGCTGTTTAAGGCAAATCTTTAATATTTGATTTCTTTCTTAGTTTAAAGATGTCTAAAATAGGCAGAATATTAGTTGAATTTTCAGCAAGATTATCATAATCCTAATATACATTCTTGAATTACAGGCTTGTTTTACAAATTTTTCACTATATTTTAATTCTCAGTATTCTTGTAGACAGGGAATTTAACATATATTGTAGTTTGCTCAGCATTTCAAACAATTATATGAATGAGGTTAATGGTCAACTCACTTCTAGGACAAATTTGCTAATTATACTGAGGGTAATAGCAATTTCAATGATGAATTCTATAGCTTTTTTTTTTTCATATGTCATAGCATTGGCCGGGATGCGAACCCACAACCGTCTGCAACCAACTATTTGCTTGCATGGCGACTGCGACACCTCTCGACTAACAACGCAAGACAATTCTATAGCTTTGATTAATGGATGCAGTAAAAAATATTTTCTAAGGTTAATCTTTTGTCTTCCTGATGTGTCCAATATTAAATCAACTAGTAACATTAATGATTGCTCCTAGGATTTTTCTTTACTTCTGGTTTCAACTGGATTTCAGTTTAGTAGCTTGGTGCAACTTCAGTGTTTGATAATAACTGTTCACAAATTATTAATGACTTTCCTTCTGCTTTTATAAATAAACTACCTGTTAACTAAAAAACATTTTCCAAAAGTATTTTATAGTAATCATTCATTCTATCACTATCCTGGATATTATTGATAAAGAGCTTAATGTTTATAAACACTTTAATAGTGATACCTAAGTGAATTAATTATTATTATTTTAAACTACATGTTGATTTGTTTCATGCTTAAGGTTTTTTTTTTAATATACATTTTAAATATTTATGCATTTAGTATAAATTTGAATAATTGTCACATTCTTTTGTGGTTTTTAATGCTACAAATGCATCATATGACATATATTGCTGAAATTGTGTAATTCCCCCAAACTTAAACTATATTTTACATAATGCACTGCTTGTTATTCCATAATGGACTGCCCCTTCCTTAATTTAACTATTATATTTTTGGTTTAATGGTATTTGTGAAATATTCGAATTTATTATTTTCTCCTTTTAATTTAAAATTTATATAATTGTGAATGGCTTTAACTAAGAATATAGTCCTCCCCTTCCCAACTCAGAACAATTTTTTTAATAACTATCATTAATTAATATACAGGCTAACTGAAACATTTTATGTCTTTATATACTTTCTTAATTATATATATATGTTCTATATTGTAGACCATAAGAACACATAACTAATTGATTATCATATGTAAATGGCATCACCCCAACCAGTACTTAAAATTAGTCAGTAGAATATTATCAATCTGTTGTCAGGGCAACACTCAGATAATAAATGGAAATTATACATAATATATCTTTCTTTGATTTTTATTTTATTTTACAAAACTATGCTGATTTTTCTAATCGTACATTATTATGCATGTTTTTTTCATGCATGAGTGTTGTGACTTCTTTCTAAACACATTATATAGTCATTAAAAAACAAACAAACAACAAATCGATGAATGAACAAGTTATAATTATGGCAATGACACTACTATCTTGAATGTTGTTTATGGTTTGCCCAATAAAGTTTTCACTTTTTTTTCATGAAGATTTGGTTTTCCAAATTAAATATTTATAATATTTTTGATCTGGTATCATTTGAATTTAAGTTTCGATTATGTCATTATTGTTTCGGTGATAATGATTGAGAATCTGTGTGGTATGTTAATATTTTTAGTGTTTTTGATTTTTGTCTTGTAATTTATTTTTTGTACATTTTCCTTCCTCAGCTATTATTTACAATTATTTAAATGAAGGCCCATACCATTTCCAGTTTTCAATTTTTTGTTTGACTTCTTCAATGAACTCTTACGAATGCTTCAGTATCCCTTTTCATGTTCCATTTAATCATTTTTTCATGCTTTTAGGGAGCTACAGGATTAAGTTTGCAGAATTTCAGTTGTTATCTGTAGTAATGGGATCTGCCATCTTCCATTTTATTATATTTAAATAAATTATTTTATCTTTCACTTTTGTTTGATCCATCTATATGATTTAGCAGAGCGACGACTATGGTAAATTCAAGAGCTGAAAAAAGTAAAAAAAAAAATCTTTGTTTGATTAGACACGTTGGTATTTGAATGTCATTTAACAATAGAATTCATTGTCAGTTCAGTTATTTATTTTAGCCCTCCCCAAATGATTTTTCTAACTGCAGTTAAATTTATACTAATATCATACCTCTCAGCTGTCAAAACTTTTCTAATAAGCATTTTTCTCTATTCTAGCACAGACAGGGGGTTGAGATTAAATTGCATTACTAACAGATAGTGCTAATGTGATGCTAGACTGTAGAGATGAGAAATGAAACAAATTAGTCATATGTGAGAACTAATAATATTCATCAAGCATCTGTTCAATTTTTATGTTTAATTATGTGAGCCGTTAAGCACTTCATTTGCTGATAGAATACTTCTATTCTGAATAAATTTCTTTGCATCATAATGAGATTGGGAAAGCTAGTTTGAATAAGTAATTATACGCTGTAAGATGTCATAATTTAACCAGAAACACATCATTTTCTTCTTATAAAATGGGAAGTTTTTGTATCTTAAATACATTTTTCTGAATGTATTCCATTGTTCTATTTATAAAAAAACTTGAATGTTATGAAAATAAATAATTATTGGATGAATATATGAATATTAAAAAGAAAATCTTTTATGGACTTTGTATTTTTCTGATAATATTAGTTTTAGCATTGATTATGTGTTTTTGGCTTTGAAACAGGTTTTTGTGGTGTGAAGTGCTAAATTCAAGATGTTAAGGTTCCTGGACCAATTCTCATCTGACAAAAAGAAAAAATAACTAAACTTAGGTCGCATCAATTAATGGAACTGCTGTGCACAACTCACCATTTGGATTTTCAGATATCGCCTTCCCAAAAGATTTAAAAACATTAAACATTACATGATCACTATCTCATACTAGCACATAATTGTTATTAAACAAGGCAAAACATTGATTATTCTGATTGGCACAGGGTGGCACTACTGTATGGAGAGAGTTTTGCCTTGTTTGACTTAAAAACATCTTGTCTTAACAAAAGGCTTATTATCTTCAAGTGAATATCATTGCTTAATTACATTCATATTTAACTCTCAAGTTGCATATGATGCTCTATGTAGTTTAGTGCAGTGAGAGATTAGAGTGTGAGATTCTTGAATTGATTCCAGTGAAATAGTTGCCAGCATAAAATTCAGATTGTCTATTTTCCAAATTCAAATTGCTTCAGTATTACTTTGTTTTTTATAATTGCAAATATCTGTATTTGGTAATAGTGGTATATGCTAATATTAGTATTTTGATATAAAAAAATTTTTTTTGAGTGGAGGAGAATTGAAAAGAATACATTTTGGTATGTTGGATATATCCCAGTCATTTTGAGATCATTGATCACCTTAATTCTGTAATATGTAATGACACATTTTTATCAGTGATGTTCAAATGTTATCGCTTAATCATAATGCTCTTGTCCAAATATTCTGTTTTCAGACAAAAAAATTAAAATCTCATCCGTTTTTAATTTATATAATCTTACATTTTTGTATGAGTAATTTTTAAGATTATAATTGTGTTACCAATGACTGGTGTATTTATAATTCTCAAAAATTTAATATTCAGCATGTATATGAGATTACAGTCAGATAGATGTATACCCAATTTTTATTTTATTATTAATTCAGCATCTTTTGCAACTTATGCAAATATTAATGATATTCTTTGCTATTTAGCTAAATAATAGAGTGGTATATTCTAGAACAGAGCTATCCAAAACATGGTGAGGGTTTGTGAGGCTTCTCTAGAAGTTTTGATAATCATTTGAATTGAATGCCTACTGGATATTTTAATTCTATCACAAAGTTCTCACTAAAATGATATATTTTAATATAAACAGTTATTTCCTATCTTTGTCTATTATTTTCATAAAAACCTGTATAAACACTTTAACTTTTATATTTTTGAACTACTTTCTAAATATAACTAACAGTAAACTCTCAAATAATTTTATATGTATATTGCGTTATTTTGAACGCGACCTTCAGATATATATTTTATCCCCCCCCCCCCGATTATTTAAGATTGAAGTCTTGTTATAGAATAAAAGTTTCTGAATGCATTCTCCACTAGAGGGGGGGGGGCATGTCCAGAACTAACCATTGCGCTAATTTTCCATTAAGGTGCTCGAACTTCATCCTCCCCTTCCTCTAGCAACAGAATAGGATTTTTTTTCTATAATAATGATATCAAATCTAATTATTACAATGCGCCACAAATTGTATTATTATTATAATATTGTATACTTTTTTATCATTTATAAAAATGTATAGTAAAATTATATACCAAATAGAAATGCATAAACGTTCAATGTATATACACACACATACTATCATCTTTCATTATTAATATTTTTTATCAATTACTTAATTTTGTGCTGAATATTTAAATTGAATTAACGTTTGAAGCAATGAAAAAATATATATAGGCAAGATGCCCTTAAAACTAGCCTCTGGTTAAACAAGAAATTGCAGAATAAAGGACTAGAATGGTTAAATTGAGTAGGCTGGGCTTAATTTTACCTGTAAGTTGGCAGCACTGATTAGAGTTAAAAGCTACAAAGCGCTGTGCACTTGCAGTTTTCATTTAAATTTAAAATTAAAACAACTTCGGAGGTTTCTGTTATTTCAGTTTCTTCTTATTTAAAATGGCTGAGAGAAGGTGAGGTACTTTTAAAATATACATATATTAGGTGTAGGGCTAATATTTATGCTTTAAATTTGGGGAATAGTTTGTTCAATTAAAAAATAATTTAAAACTTCTCAGTTCTACATTGCACGTGTGTAATGTTATATATATACCACCCATATATGAATATTATTTTTATATATTTTGTTTTTTATTCAGAGTAAAAGTTCAAAAAATTTTGTTACTAAATGATTATAAAAATGGGAAAAGGTAAGATTTTTTTTTTTTTTAAAGTTATTTGAAAGTTATATTTTTATAGTTATCTTTTATGAAGTAATTTTGGATTTTGCATATATATCTTCTTTTTTAATATATTTAAATTTTTCAATGGAAATTATTTAAGAAATTAGTTATTACTGTCAGAAAAAATAACTTTGCTGTAGTTGCTGAGAATCTAGCTATCATTGAGAAACAGTAATTTCTTATTGTATTAGCAAAGAAAATTAGAAAGTGGAGTGCATTTCATGAAGTTGAAACTGTGGTTTGTAGCACAGTTGATCATGTTGAAATTTATTCATAAATGAAACATTTTATCTAATTCATTAGGAAAATATGCATTATTTGGTAAGATTGGCTGTGAAAGAGGAAATAGGGACTAGTAGCATAGTGTTGGGATCTGTTATACTATTAATGAACATGCTTTTCAATAAATTGAAAAATGAAATCTTAGAGATGGAAGATATATCTATAAGAATGTTTTTAATCTGAACATTAGGGGCAATATCAATTTGATTAATAATAATAATACATCTTTGAATCACTCCCTAAAAAGTCATCAGGTATCAGGTCTTATGAACTGGAAAAGCTTTTACATA
Source organism: Epiperipatus broadwayi (assembly GCA_028023455.1). Lineage (NCBI taxonomy): Eukaryota > Metazoa > Onychophora > Udeonychophora > Euonychophora > Peripatidae > Epiperipatus > Epiperipatus broadwayi. The sequence continues at coordinate 1,609,925 of JAQFVV010012603.1, read as the reverse complement.
AACTGCTTTTTTTGTCTTATGATTAGACCAATAATTAAGATTCTATTTTTCTTCCATATTTTTTCCCCCTCATATATTGCACATAAATTCATTTTGATCAGTGACAATGTAATATCAAATTAACTCTATTATGTAGACAACTGCACTATCACCTAGTCCTTTCACATAACTGATATACTGCTAATTGATCAATTAAATATTCCACATAAAAAGGCTATTAAGGGTAAGATTGATTACCAAAACCAATAGATCTGCTTTTTAGCAAATCTCTAACTATATAATAATATTTAAATATTTATTATAAATAACCTGTCTCATGATGATTAATGTTTAACCTAAGAAATTAGAACAAATTTTGTGATTATAATCAGATCTTTCATTTATGTATTGCAGTTAGGGTTTGTTTTTGTGTAAATTTGATTTATAAGCAATATGTACATATAAAATGTAAATCAGTGTTATAAAAAAGATTATAGTTTATTAGAGGTCTCTCCAGCATTTTTTCAGAGGAAAATAAATAAGATTGGTTAAATGTCAATTATTGAGAATTTAGCAGAATTTGTTTTGTCTTATCTATCTTGGCTAAGATTAGCTAAATATTTATTTACTGATTAGTAATTAAATGGTCAATTTGTTTGTTTAATGGGTGTTTTTTTAAAATAAAATTTAAAAGTCTGTGCTAGAAACAATTTCCAGAAAGCATCTTCTGTATATGTGTGACCAATGGTCATTTGGCAGCTGTGTTCATTCATGAATATTTGTTGGAAAAACAACAAATCATTTATAGATAACAATGAAATCAGTCATATTTCTTCATTGTCAGACTCACATTCAGTTATGTCAGCATCTTGATAAAATTGTTATCTTGACATGAACACATAATGACTCATAGTTGTATATTCTTTGAGTGGGTTTTATATTATGTGATACCAACACACTTATCTGTTTGGGCAAATATCTGTAACACAATATGATGCTTGTTATTGTTTTTCTGTAACTACTGTTGTTCAATGATCCACACTGAGATTAACTGCAGATTCATTCAGCTGTATATGGATCATACTTTTCTAAAATAGATATATTTACTGATAGGATTGTGAATAAAGTCTTCAACTCTTACTCTATATATACACAATGAAATATATATATATGACTGATGAATACTATATATAGTATGATTTTTTTTTTTTTTGATAATTTGATATTTTGCTACAAAAACTTTATTTGGCTAGATATCTTTGAAAATAAGCAGTTTCATAATATATATATATATGTGTGTGTAGATTTGATATTGCTATATCATAGACACATAGTTTTTCACATTCAGTTATAACCCTAAGGCATCAAACGTTTTGGCTAGTTTTAAAAAAAAGTACTTCAAATTATAAAATCGGGCATTAACCTTTATATTATTAGTTTGACATTAAATGTACTATATTTTTTAAATTATTGAATAGAATAGCTATTATTATGTTAAAATCATTTTTAAAATTTTGCTTTATTTTAACTATAGTGTGATAAAATTTATTGTACAGTAATGTATATTTATTTCTAATGACATTGTTGAAGAGGGGAGAATTTTTAAAATATCAAACGGAAGTTATTTAGAAGTAATTGACCTTTAGATGATTTCATTTAACTTTTATATTTGCATGTGTTTGTTGACAACTAAAGGTTATTCAGCAATAAAATCTTTAGAAGTACTCTATGTGAACACAAGTATATAAATATTTCAGTTATACTAAAAAATAATGAAGTCAGAATATATTTAAATACCGAAATTTTATCTAAGTCTTCAAATAATTAGCATCCAAGCATTTACATATATATAAAGTGAGTTGTAATGTGATTGGAGCACAACCACCTGCCATGCTTATAACCTAGGTTCAAATTCACCATTCAGATTTGGAGCCCCCCCCCCCCATCAGTGCACTTAAATATATGTTAAGTGATTCTCATGTTTTAAAAGAAAGGTGCTTAATAAATAAAATGAAGAAAACAATAGTATTTTGTGTTTATAGAAAGTAATGTTAAAATAGATTATCTTAGAGTGTGGTAAACTACGGTAAATTACAACTAATGATAAACAAATTAGTATATTACATAACGTTTCGAGAGGTATTAGCTGCAGGAATTTCATAGTTATTTGGTTTCTAGATAACTTTTGCTGTAATCTGTACTATATTTTAATAAGTAATAAAATACAAAAATAGCGATTAAAATTATTATTATTTTTTACTTCACTTGCTGTTACAGTACCCAAATATAATCATTGGAAACACATTAAAAAAAAAAAAAATAGTGCTTAAATTTATTTCCACCCTCTTCGTAGCGGCTTATTACATTGTAGTAGAAAAATAAATAAATTAAAATCTTGAATTATTTCTTTTAAAGCTCAAGATGATCAATTACGATTAATAAGAAAAAACAAGCAAGCAAAAATTGATTTACTGGTTTTTATTTTTGCTTTAATTTACTTTCAAAATGCAAAGTATTCTCTCCCTTTTCATATTCACGAACTCACTATCCACAATTTTAATTACCCGAGATTTGAAGAAATATCAAATAAGTAATAAAAAAAAGAAAAGGGGAGCGGGGGGGGGGGGATCTTTCAATTTGAATTTATATCTATCTGCAGGCTCCTGAGCATTCTTCTGAACTTTTCAATCATGTGGTGACTTTATCAATTTATTATTGCATTGTATTTATCTCAAATATTTATTTATGGCCTGTACAAAAATTTATAGAAACTTATGCTACAATAAAAAAATCAGCTAACTTTTTGCCGGACATGTGCTTATGTCAATCAAAATCTGACATCAGCTAGCTATTCATAATTGCATTATTCTATTTGTGTGCGTGTGTTATTGACATCTATTGTAGATATGAATATCTATGTTAAACATTATATGAGATTTATTATTATTCATGGCCTTCAGATATATATCAGATTTGGAACAAAATGCAGTGGATAGAGTTTAAATAAATAATGTTACCAACAAATTTATACAAGTAAAATAATTAAATTTAATGTATGCAGAACTCATGATTTTATCATAAAATATTCTAGATATTAATACTTAGACGTATAATTCATTACACTGAGTTTATATACTGATAGTCTCTAAACTGTCATCTACTGCAATTGATTTCTCCAATAATTCTTTACAGAGGAATAGTGAAAGAAGATATGTTATTTACTAGATTTTCCAATTATCAGGTGATAGAAATTGAGCAGTTTTCATTCTTGATTTATCTTCTATAGAGCTCAGCATTTTTCTACCTTTTTCTTTGGAGGATCAGCAAGTGACCTTGAAAAATTTCATGGACAAAGTAAGGTATTTTGCAAAAGTTCTATATTTTTTATAATATCTATTACAAACAAATAAAAAAATCAAAATAAATACATACAAAATTAACAAATAACAAACACATTAACATGAAATAAAATATATCACAAAAGTGATCATGTCTGATTTTTGTTTTGTATTCATTACAAATAAATGATAAAAGATAGATTCACAAAAAAATTAATTAATCATTAATTGATATTTTATTTTCAATGTGAAATTGGCTTCTGCCTTTCACTTATAATTTTTTTCAATCTGTGCCTGCAAGATTGTCGGAAAGACTAAGTGCAGCATCAGAATCCAAGCATTTTCTGTATTTTGTTTTTATAAATGTCAATGATGAATAAAACGTCTTTTTGCATAAATAAGTTATGGAAAAACTTAACAGTAATTTTAAAGTTTTCTTGCTAAACTTTAGATATTCATTATCCACAGTTACCCAAAATTTGATCAAAGTAGTTACCTTAAATTTGGATTCCAGATTAATATCGGAAGATAGTTCAATAAGAGTGTCTTTTTCATGAAGATTAAGTCTTGTTTGAATCAGATTTTTTTAAAAATGGATTTGATATCCACATTTTTAATTTCCTAGGGTCTTCATTTGATTAACATGATTTGGTTTATTTTTGCATGAATGCCACTGATTGGTAAAAAGATTTACAGACTGGTCTGGTCCATGGACTGGCAGTTGAGAAATTCTGTTTTAGCTAAAAATAGTAAGACAAACACTCATCAATCAATACGGGATAATTAACACTCCAACAGGTTAACATCTCCATTGATTTCTATGGGACAGCCTTTTGTAATCATTCAATATTTCTTTTAGTATCAAACCTTTATTTTATATTAGAATTCAATAAATTGGACTTGATTTGTTATAAATATAAAATTATAAACAAAAAAATATATTTGAACTTTGCAAATATTGGGGAAAATGTAATAAAGTGAATATAGAATGAAAACAATGACATTTTTTCTGATTGGGCAATGTAAAAGAAAGCCACCAAGATAGCAAACATAAAAAATTAACTAAATTTTTGTTGACCAACTTTAATTTTAAAACCCAAATGAAGTAATATGAAACCATCATAAATCTACCAAAATTCTGTTCTAAAATTAACAATTACATTTATAATTTTCAATATAAATCAAAATTTTCATAGTATCATTTCCATAAAGGCATTACAATCTTATTGATCATAGGATTTTTTTTTAGCATTATAATTTATTAATTTCTATTTTTAAAAATAAAACATATGTATAGAATCAAAAAAGTTATTTTTTATATAATAATTTTGTAAAAATATTCATAAATATTTAATAAACTAGGCAAAAAAATCATTTTTTTTATAATTCCAAAAATCTCTTCAAGGTAATCGTGCAATGGTCTTAAAACTAGAAAACAAAGAACCTAGTAATCATCCACATGGAGAGTGAACTAAATTCCTTTGAAGTTTCCAATGGCTGGAGAATACTGACCTTTTCAGATTTTTAAAAAATTACAAATGAATATATTTTAATTCTACCTTATGCTATAAAAAATAAAAGTTTGCAAAATAATGCTCTAGATAGCTATAAGAGGACAAAGGAAAATGAATGCCAAATAGCATCAATCTCTAAATACAAGCTTTCAGATGAATTAATGGGAATGCATTTGTAGTGCCCTTGGCAAAAATACTATTATCTATTATTACAACAAATGAGATTTTTTTCATATTCTCCAAATAAATATTTTAATATTAAAATATTTATATATATATTATGATAATTATATATCCTGAAAAGCTATGATCATATAATCAAAAATATAGAGTAGTTTTTTTTTGCAGGATATCACCAATCTTAACCAACACGCATGCAAACATACTTCACATATTCGATTTAAAATCACAAGCTTGCATTAGTTTGAAAATAAAATAACTCTTTTACTGTCTTATTATCAAAGATATCCTTAAAGGACATTTGGTCACCTTAGATGTAACAGTAGAGTTGCAATTTTGTCCATAAGATAATTTCAGTTAGAATAATCATATAATTTTATTAGAAAAATAAAATAGCAAAGAATGTGATAAATCTGAAAAAATAATCATTATACATTCAAAATATATGTAAAAAAGATTATAACATTTTTAAAAATTATTTTTGTTTCTTCTGAATTTTCTCAATTTTAATTTTTTTAAAAAATGTTACAACAGGTTTATTACTTTCCTTATAAAATTTCCATTAAAATGACATAAAACATGGCTTGTCTATGAGAGTCCATTAGTCCAAAACATCAGAAAATAGAGTCATTGATACCTTTCATTTTTCCAAAAAAAAAAAAAAAAAAAGCCCATAAAGATTTTTCTTTGCAGGCGTCTGTGTATATTGAATGAAGGAAAAGTAACAAAGATGAATAAGTTAATCTAAATACTCTTCAGACTGTAAATGGCTCTGATTCTATACATGGTATAGCTAAACAGAAAAGTGGCAATATAAATTTAGCTCAATATAGAATAATAATAATAATAATAGTAATTTTTTTATTTTCTGTCTTACCCTTTCATATTGTGAAAAAGATTTCTTTCTTTTAGATAGAATTCACTTAAAATGTAAAATCAAGTGATTATGCAAAATGATTTATCAAATGATTAAATGTTATTGTAATCATGCAACAAGCTAAACACATAAATGAAAATGCAGATATAATTTACCCAACAGAATTATTCACGAATCATTACTTTCTGATCATGAAGTTGAAGCATGAAGACGGAAAGTTCAATTGAATTGGCACATCAGTCAACATTCTTGAAGAATCTGAGATGGAGTTTGAAGAAGTGCAACACCAATCTCAGTTTTATTTGAATAACACAGCCTCTCTGAAAGCAACTTTTGCTTTGTGAACATCACTGTACGCAGCCAAATACTTTCTTACTCTTTAGTTTTTAGGCAGAAAATACAACACTTTGTGAAACCTGTAAAATGAATGAAAGCATTAGCTTGAATACCTAAATACTGACTAACAAGTTGTATTTACAACTCCATATACCAATTATGGTTTTCTTCATAGACCCATCATTTGAACTTTCATTAGTTTTGAGTGATCATATTGTTACATTGTTACGATCAGTAATTGCAGTGATTGCTCAATCAACTATTATTTCTCTATGCATCTGATATGCAGTTTTGAATTTTATCTTGCACTGGTATATATATATATGTATGCTTAATTTTTTATATTTGGTCAGTTTTAACTTTTGTTATCTGGAAAGTTTTCATATTGAATTGTAGGTACAATAATAAATGAAACCTATTGCAGGGTGTAATGTCTACAATATAAAACTGCCTGATATATCTGAATATGAGTCCCAAATATCCCCCCAGTTAAACTACACTTGCCTTACAAGAAATTATATATATTATAACTAGTTGGCAAAATGGCTGCATGAAAAATAATTAGATATATTGCCAGCATGGGTTATTATTTAATTAATAGGGAAAATAGTATTTAATTTTCCCATGCATATTTTTTTATAATAATAAAGGTTCTGAAATTAGTTAAATATTTTATTTTCATTCCCATATGATAGTAGGAACATTCTAAACAATTTTTTTTAATAATTGTTAATTTTTTTTAAAAATTATAATATGGATATTTTAATATGTATTATAAATATTGGTAGAAGAGAGTGAAATGTATTTATAAATAATTTCTTTTGTTTCTCTTCAATAATTTTATTTAATTACCAGTTGCTTTTATTTATTTTTTTAAAAAAATATACCAAGAAAAAAAAACCTTACTCTTTTTAGTAAATTGTTTAATATTTAATTTTACTCTTTTAAGAGAGATAAAGTTTTATGTTTAAGAGTATTTTTTGCAAAAAAAAAAAACTAAGATTTTAATACTTTTGGTAAATTTTATTTTTAATTAGTTCTTTTCCTTTTCTTTTTATCTATCTTCATTACAAAAAAATCAAATCAATGTAATTAACTGATTATCTTCTTATTGTTTTTTTGCAATAATTTTTTTTAATTAGAAAGAAATGCCAAGAAGTGTATTATGTTAATTCAAGTTCTTGACTTGTTTTTCAATGTTTGTGTTTAAGAAGGGAAATAATTGAACAATTATATGTGTAAAAATTTACCTAATTGATTGTTATAAAAATTATCAGGTTAGAGACAGATTGTGATTGGTTTTGTAGGCAAGATTGTTTTAGAAAAAAAAATGGAGGTGTGAATAAATCAGAAGACCCAAGTGTCTGGTAGGAAGTAGATATTACTAATTTAGTTGTTGAAGAGAGAGCAGTTAAGTCTTAATCTAATCGATAAAGAGGAAAGAAGTCTTCATCAAGCTGTAACCAGCAGGAATCTTAACCAAGCTATTGCATGGAATAGCAAAAGTTTTAATCAAGCTTTTAGGATACTTTAAGTTTAATCATAAAAATGATTTCTACAATGAAAACCAAATGTTAAATTCAAAATAAAAGCTTGACATCATTTTCCTCCATGTAACCTGCCTTCACTAGAATAAAAATGTAGAGAAGTTAATGTCTAAAGTAATCTGCACTCCTGTCTACAGTCTCACCTGGTAAATTTATTAAAAGAAATTGAATAAAATTTTGCTGTTGTTAACCTGGAAATGAAATATTGCACACCAGAAAAAGGACAAATCATGTTCTTGTGTAGAAGCCTTCAAAAAGAAAACTCAATTGGAAAAACGGAAAATTATAATTGTTCTACAGAAAAAAAAATTAAACCATGGTTGAAGGTAATTTTTCTGTGTGCACACTGTATTTTTATTAATAGTAATATATATATAAAAGGAATTGTAAGAATTGATAATTTTAAATATTTTGATTAAGATAATATTTTCAAATTGTGGAACTTTTTTTTTTAACTTAAATTTTTTTTTTTTTTGTGAAACATTATTTGTCCTTCCTAAAACTTAACAAAAGGTTAATTAAGCTAAATCAATGACTTTGAAAATGTTTTTTCACCTCTTAATTATTTTAGACATAACTTAATTAATTAAATGTTAATTTATGAATAGATGACATTATAATTTTTATGAAAATATATTTTTTCTTGAAATGAATTTCATTTCTGTCATTTTTTTGTTTATTGTTAATCAATTAGTTATTAACTGTTTTAAAAATATTTTTTAGTCTTAATTTCTTTATTCTATATAATTTTTGTTTCATAAATTGCAATCTGTGTGACTTTATTTCATGACAGCTTAATGTTCTATGAATTATTTGAAGTGATTTATAATAACTGCTTTATTTATTTATTTTTCTCTTGGTTACAGTATTAGTTTATAGTGTTTTTCTTCCTATAGCTAGATTTGTGCATAACAATAATAAAGAGTAGGGCAGGAGTCCCCCAACCTTTTTGCATTTAAAAGCATATTCTATAATACTGGGTGGTGGCGGGCACCATTTATTATTTCAATGTAAATTTATAGTTGGATATTGTTAATAATGCACATAATGTACAAAAAATATTTATTTAAAAAATAAAATTTTAACATATTGTTAACATTTATATTTTTAGCTGTAAAAGTGTAGTATGCCCTACAATTTGATTACAATATAATACAATAATTTATAACAAATTTTAAAAACTAAATTTATTTGTATCAAATAAATAATTTTTTATTGTGTTCAGATAGTGGTGGGCACACTAAAATGGTCCACGGCCATAGGGTTGGGGACCCCTGGAGTAGGGGTTTATATTTAGTGTTATGGACATCCAAATGATATAATCATTCTTTAAAATCCTTGCACTATATAATTCATTTTATTTACTTTCTTTAAATATTTGATATACAGGGAATTGGAAGTTGGAGTAAACTGAAGCCTGTCTATTAAAGTATGAAGATTTACTATCTTAATATAAACTGAGCACTGATTATATATATGTGTGGGAGATGATAATCTGGACCAACTGATGAGTACTGGTTTAGCACATAATACATATATTGGTGATTATTTATCTTTTTTACATGTGTGTGGTCATGTGTATCAGTTGTATGAGATAGTGTGGATGTTTGAAGGGTGCTTGAAAGTCTGAGTTCAAATCTCTTATATTTACTTTCTTTAGAAATTTAGTTTATAGCTGGTCAGTGCATTAATGGCACTAAGTTGCCAGAAACATTGATGATGGTCTGGATGCTTTTAGTATCTTAGCATCATTTGTCTTCTTGTAGTAGTTTTATAGAGTAGCATCTAACTATGTGCATCCAGATAATTATTGTTTATATTCATGCCTTAGGTTTGGCAGTAGCTAAATAGTTAGCCTGGTTTATAATGAACCATTTTCATATAGTCACAAGATTGTCTGTTTATTTCTGATCATGAATGGTTATTACTTTGTATAATGCTGGTGGACTTATAGTTAGTTTTGTGCTGGTCTCTCATGCTCATTCCTTTGATATTTAGGTTTATATTTTGTTTATTTGGGAATAATGATGGTTTCCCAGTTCCGCATAATTCACCCCTATGTGATGTACTGTTACAATTGGTGATCCAATTGTGAGACATCAATTGGTGACCCAATTGTGGGACATTGTAACCTCAAATTTTCTCTTGTAAACCCCCCATTTTCTGTACTGTATATATTATTACAGTAAAAAATAAACAGTTTGCGACTTGATACGTTTTTTCCATTCTGCGTTTTTTTTTATTTGCATTTTTTATTACTTTTGCTAATTTTATCACAAAAAAGTAAAAAAAAAAATAGAAAATTTACTACTCACATGTAATTATAAATTTATTTAACGCACATTGATTGCGTAAGCTTGTGGTTAATACCTGTAGAGGTACCTACCTTCACATTTTCAAGCGCATATGCTTTAGATTTATTGCCTTAGTAAATATTATTCACATGTAACGAAAAACACTATTGTAAAGAGCCTAAACTCACTCTTCCATTATATTTAGTGGCACTTTCAGAAGTTGTCAGGATGATTAATTTGTTCTATAACTAGTTTCTCTAGATACAGATTGCTTATCCTTCCTTTGTTTTTTCATTGCTAAAGGAATTAGTTTATTTTCCAAAAATAATTTTTTTAAATGCTAGATGATAAAGCATCTACAAAGTCTAACAGCCTAGAAATTAGAAAAGAATCGTTGATGCTGAATCTGTCATTTTTTTTTTTCTAACTAAAAATTTTGTGACCTTTTTCTTCATAAATGTTAATAAATGTAGGGGAGAAAGGTGAAGTTATTTAAATTAAAATTCAAACCTTATTGTAGAAGAACATAACATATATCATTGGAAAGATAATTTAAAAAGAAAAAAAAAAGTAATTCATCATCATCATCAACCATTATCGATCCACTGCAGGATGAAGGTCTCTCCAAATTCAATCCATCTTCTCCTATCTTTAGCTTCTCTTCTCCACATCACCCCTGCACACTTTTTTATTTCATCCATTTCACATGTGGTCTCTTTCTGGGTCTTTTACAATCTCTTGGAATCCAGTTCAAAATTTCAATTGTCCATGGTCAATTAAAATATAATTCACCTATGCATAATTCCTATGGTTTTCCTGCAATTTTAAAATAAAGCCAAAAGAGTTTTTAAATATATAAAAATAGCAACTCTGTAGCTACTAGGAGAAATCAGGTTATCATGGGAGCAGATTCATCAAATCACTTTTACACAGTCAACTTGTTGAGGTGGAAAAACCTCATATTGAATTTTTGGAGAATTGATATATGTACAATTTTTAAAATAATTTCAATTAGCGTTATAGAAAAATCATAGTTTATGTTATCAGAAGAATAAAATATCAAGGAATGGAATAGAACTGAAAAAAATTTAGTTATTACATTTTCGAAATTTAAAAAAAAATTAGATTTTTAACATTTTAAAAATTGTCGTTTTTCAAAAATTTTAATATGTAAATTTAAATTATTTTTGCCTATTAACAGGTTCAATATATTCTTATAAAATTTTTCATAGAATTACATGTATTATAAAATGTAGGGATTGATACCTTTTGTTTTCCAAGAAATCCCATAAGTTTTCTTGCACGTTATCTGGGTATATTGTATGAAGAGAAAGTAAGTCTTCAAGCTGCAAATTGCTCAAATTCTATATATGATATAGCTAAAGGGAAAAGGTTTAGATTTAGTACAATGTAGAATATTACTACTAATAATGCTTTTTTATTATCTGTTTCACCTTTCACATTGGTGAAAAAGATTTCATTTTGTTAGGTAGAATTTATCTAAAATATAAAATTAAGTGATTATTACAAAATGATTGCTTGCAAATAGTAAGATGTTACAGTAACAATGCAAGAAAAGAATAAACATAAATAAAAATGCAGATATAATTTACCCAACAGAATTAACTATTCATGATTCATCCTCTTTTGATCACAAGGTTGGAACAATTACACAAAAAGTTGTTGGATGGAGCTGTACTCAACCACAACATCAACATTTCTGAATAAGGTAATTGAGGTAGAATTTGAAGAGGTGCATTGTCTATCTTAATTTTAGTTGATAACTGCCTCTCTGAGCACTTATTCCTGTGTGATCATCATTCCATACACCCAAAAAACTTTAAACCCCCCTTTTCTTAGGCAGACAATACTTATGAATGTTTTAAAACTATTTAAAAGCACAATTTGAATACCCAGACACCGGTCAGCATAAAAAGCTGCATTTTAACTATGTAAAACTCCTTATGGTATCCATAACCATTATGGCTATATGCACAAACCCATTAATCCAACCCTCACTTTTCTAGTTTTGAAAGAGCATAGTCGCATTGTGTTGCAAGCACTAAATTTAGTGATTGCTATGCAGCTTTGAATTTTTATGTTACACTAGTCTATATATATATATAGAACTAGTTTTATATGTTCATTGCTATGATAACAATTCATGACTGGACACTGATATATATTCATTGTTAATATAGATATAAACAATTCATGACTTGATATAATTTTTCAATTCTCCATATTTTTTTTTTTTTTTGCATATTTTAAAATAATCTTTATATAAAAAAAAGTAAATAACAATATATAAAATTTACTACATACATGATATTAGAAATTCATGTTGCAATCATTAGAATTTGTCTGGATAAAGACACTAATTTATCACTAGCTTTTGTAAGTAGAAGTTAAAAAATTATTTTCCAATAATATATGTTAGAATTATTAGGTGATAAAATATCTTCAGAATCCGAGGACTTAGAAATTAGAAAAGAATCGTGCTTAAGTATAAAAATTACTTTTTTTTCCATCTAAAAACTTAATACCATCATTTCATTGTAAAAATCAAATGAGAGAGCGAGAAAAAAGTTATTGTTTAAATAAAAATTCAAATTTTGTCATAAATAAGCATGGCATATTTGAACATTAGCCCTGCAACACAGAGCATGTATTAGACATGCTACATCTTTTCACATTCATATCAATCTGCTGACAACTTTGTAAGCTTATGATCTGACCAAAGTAACATGTTGGATCTTGTACATGATATTTTTGCAAGATTTACAAAGTTATCGGCAGATTGAATATGTATATAAAAAGGCACAGATGTCTAATACATGCTCCGTGTTGAGGACTAAAAATACCACTTTCACGCAATTAAAAGTATAAAATATGGAGCGGAATTATAAAATTAAGCAAGAAATTGATATTAAAAAGAACTTTTTAAAAAATATTGATCTGCCATACACAAATATATATAACTTTCACACGAAAAACTTTAAAATTTATAACTAGTAAATCGATATTAAAAAGAACATTTTAAAAATAAATATTGATTTGCCATCCAGAAATATATACAACTTTCATATTGTAAAATTTATAACAACACTAAAGAAATGACCCCCCCCCCCCAATCTGATCTTTAAAAGTACATTTTCTCGCCCAAAAATATGTAAAATACAAAATACCATTACTCTAAGTATTAATAAATACAGACAAAACAATCATTAAATTATTATTATTTTTAAATATTTACAAAAAAACATAAAATATACACATATGTTACTTACCATCTAATACAGTGGTCTTCAACCCTTAGTCCATGGTAGACTGGCAGAAAAGTTTGTAATAACAAAATAATAAGAGTTTAAACTTTTAATTAATATAAACAATTTTTATTTTTTCATCTCGTTTTTATCCAATTAAAAAAAAAAAAAAGAAACAAAATGAAAACAAAATCTAATCAATCATACATAAATTAATTTGTTTTTCTAGTTATCACAGATGTTTATGGGGGGAAGGGGGTAGAATTAAATTTTTTATTATTTTTCTAAAAAAATTCAAAATTAAAAAAAGTTTTTTATTATACAAACTCCATATATATATAACTTCATCTTGTATATTTAACATTACAGATATTACATTTATCATAATCATTGTCATGTAATTACACTAGCTGTGATATTCCCAACATTCAGGTAAATAACATTTTATTCTTGCATGTTTTAACAATGAAATAATAAATGTAGCAATGCAAGCACATTAATGAGAACGATTGTTATTGTACTGTTTTCTGTAACAGTATGACTGCACAACTTGAGAAAGTGTTCAACATGTGAAGATAAGCAACACCATTAGTATACACAGTAACTAATGTGTTGTTTTGATCAGTTATAACAATTATGCTCATCTAAGGCTAAGCAGTTTACATCTTTAAGAAAATTTATCTATAGACTTCTGCCGGTCTGTGAAATCTTATCCTTATTTTTGCTGGTCCGCAGGTGTGAAAAGGTTGAAGACCACTGATCTAATATATAACAAGAATTGTCACATTGAAACAAGAAATTTGACATCTACATTTTTGACACAAAATGGACATCTCAACTGAAAAATCCCCCCCCCCCCCCAATGGAGTTTTACTGAATATGTGATTGCACAGTCTATTGGCTGAACAGGATTTTCCATAGAAATGTTAGTAAATGAATGTACTTTTTTTAAAAACAAAAAAAAAAAAAATAAATCACAAAAATAAAGAAATACAAATTACAACATTTTTATTAACTTTTCATCCTGGCGGAATTTTTTTTTTATGTCATTCAGTATGCAAATGAACATGTCATCATGATCGTAACCAGCATTAGGGAATTACAAAAAGAAAATCAAAAGGATAAAAATGAACATTACATATACTTACACATTTTGAAAATCAAATAACTAGAGTAATTCAAAAGTAGAAATAACATAAACTAGAGTAATTCAAAAGTAGAAATAACATAAAAATACCCGGATGAAGCAAAAACGCAATTGAAATGAAAGCTGTCGTCAGAAAGAAATCTGGATAACTGAAAATGTCGAACTATCACACACACAAAAAAAACATGTTTTGATAAAGAAAAACCCGTTTTCACACAAGATTGAATAATATCGCAGGGTTTATTTTGCTTAAATTTTACGCCTTTGCAAGATTACACGTTTATTGTGGCTGTGAAAAGACGTACCATGTCCCCTATATTGCAGGACTACTGATGAGGAAAAAATGACTGATGTAATGTAAACTTATGTAATCTACTGGAGTTTTTCTTTTTAATATAAAACAAAAACAAAGAATTTATAAATTTTAAAAATAAGTGGTGTTTGCACAAAACAAACAAAGCTGTTTAATAACTCAAAAATTAAATGCATAAAAATGTGCCAACGATTTTTATGATTTTGTGCTTTTGCTCAAGTTCAATTGGTTTTAAACTGCATTATGTAGTCTTTAAATTTAGTCAGTTTTATTGTAACTTCAATATATATAATTTTCTTCTTCCTTTCTTTCTAGTAGCCAAAAAGTCAGGAAAGTGAATGTGAATATTTTTCATTTATTATACTTATAAAGTTTTAAAAAAAAGTAGTATGATTTTTCCAAATATGCAGCCAATATTAAAATATAACGTGTGATATTTCTTCATGTTTTAAGAATAAATATATTTTGAGTATTTTAGAGTGATATAAAAAAATTAAATTTGACATTCTTTTGACCTTTCATAAAATGCAAACTAGGGCTATTATAATTAATACCTGATATAAGGATTTTGAAAATTGTTTAACATTCACTATTAAATTGGAAATAATGTTTTTGCTATATTACTGGCGTTGTACATAAGTAGATTTTTAATTGTGATAAAAATAATTTCTTGTATGTACAATAATTTTGTGCATGTAAACAGAGAGAGACCACACCTCACTTTTAGCACATTGATTATAATAATTAAACAAGATTTAATGTTATTATTAATTACTAGTTTAGTAACTAGCGCACCATATTCCATCTGGTTAAATAAATTAATCTCACTCTGAATTACCAAGAATGTTGACAAAGGTATGCTTATAAACATCAGAGCTGCCAAAGACTAGTTGGATTCATTCTATTCTTGATTCCTTTGTTCAACATTTAGAGTGCTTTCATAGCTTGGAGGAGAGTGATTTACTCCCTTTGTTTACATATACTACGTTTAATTTAAAATTTACATATTAAATCTTGTTTAATTATTATAATCGAGGTTTTAAAAATGAGTTGCTGTCTCCAGCCTTGTATAATTAACTATGAATTCAATAATTCTTAAGAGCCATATTTCATCTGGTTAATAAATTAATTTCACCTTGAATTACCAACAATGTTGACAAAAGTATGCTTATAAACATCAATGATGCCAAGAACAGATGGATTCATTCTATTCTCGATTCCTTTCTTCAACATTTAGAATGCTGTTAAATCAGAGCCTGGGGGGGATGATGGTTTACTCCCTTTATTTACATGTGCATTGAGTTATGTTTAATTCCAAATTTACACTTTAAATCTTGTTTAATTATTACAATCAATGTGTTAAAAGTGAGATGCAGTCTCCAGCTGTATTATTAATTATTAGTTTCATAATAACTTTTAAGTGCCATATTCCATCTGCTCTAATAAATGAATGTTACTCTGAATTCCTGATAATGTTGACAAAGGTATGCTTATAAACATCAGAGCTACGAGAATAAGTGGATTCATTCTATTATTGATTCCTTTGTTCAACATTTAGAATGCTTTTAAATCATAGCCTGGGGGAGGATGATTTATTCTCTTTGTTTACATATGCATTGAGCTATGTTTAATTTAAAATAATTTTGTACATAATTTCAGAGGAAACAATTTGAAATTAATTGATGGAGTAAGGAAAAGAAAAAAAAGATTAAGATTATTCATCAAAACAAAAATAATATTATTATGGTATGCATTAATAATATTTAATTCAACTTCATCTTCCCTATTGCATATCTTTTGATTGTGAATTAAATATTTTGGCAAATACAAATTACTGTTTCTCCTATTGCTGATGGCATAGAGTTAAACAAGTTTTATTGCGTAAGTTTTTACAAAATTTAATTGCTATTATCGATTAGCTGCCACATGTCGCTTGATGTCGTTGACTCCAGACAAATGCACAGGAATATGCTGTTTATATGGCCTATAGAATACTTCTGTTCATATTACCCGTTAAGCAGGTCTTGATGGTGTTGCATACAAATCTTATGGCTTGCTTTTGTGCTTCGCGGTACTATGCAAATATTGCACACTTCACAGACCGCTACGGTATGATGTGAGGGTGTATAGAATTCAAGTGGCCATAACTCTTTTCATGTGCATTCAAAGTAATGATTTTTCACACAACCTGACATAGTTTTAGATAGTAATAATTGTAAGTCTTTCCCTGTGCTTCCGTACACTTCTTTTTAAAGTGAAACAAATTGCAAAAGTGTACGTCCCAGCACCATTTTACAGAATTCACATGAAAAAGGAATTTTGCGCAAGAACAGTTACATGACTACTAAAATGGCTGTAGTTTGTTATTGTTTTTAAAAGCATAAGCTTGGTTTGATCAGATGGTAATTTTAAAATGGAATTCTTACATTTTATTAAATAATGTTTTGTAAATTTTTTAAAAATCGTTTTTAAAATATCATCATAGAATGTTTCTAATATATATTTCTTTGTTTGATCAGAGTCGCACATGTTTTAGCCAATCCTTCAGATTGTCAAAACCATCAGTCCCCCTCTCTGCACATTCCAGTGCTATGCCCTGACATGTATAATATAATTAAAAAATGTAATTTAGAAACTAAAGTGTCCCCCCCCCCAAGTAAATGTACTTTTTAAAAAAAAAATGTTTTAAAGAAAAATAAATGTAAATCCCTATAAAATAAAAAAAAGAAACAAGTGAAAGAGTTATATTTATTTGTTTTTTAAATAAATAATAACAAAATTGTAAATCAGCCTGGTAAAGTTATATCTATTGGTTTTGACTAGCAACAGAGCCATCAAGTGGCGTGCAGCGGCTAGTCGATTAGAACCATTTAATTATTCACAAATATATAAACTGACTGCTGTACTATTGATTACTTTATTATTTATTTGGTATTAGTTGCACTACATTTTACATATAGATTTAAGTTATGTCTTTAATAAATCTTCTGGTTTGGAGTGTATCATAGGTAATTTAAAAGTACTGGCTGAAATAGTTAAAAATCCAACATGAAACTTGCATCAACTGATCCTGGCATATATTAATGTATGTCAATGCAATCACTTTGTATGGTTGGAAGTTTTACATAGCCTTTTTAGGTATTCTTTTAAGTTTGTTAACTGGGAATGGCTCTGTACAGTATAACCCAATGGAACATAACATTCAGAACTGAAAATTCCAGGACTTTCAGTGGGATAATAATAATAAAAAAAGGCTCAAATTAATTGACTGAAACTGTTAAATGCCCTGTTTGCTATTAGGGAAATCAAACATCACATAACCTCTAAGCAATTTAATGTACAATTATTTTATCTGCAGCTAGAAGATCCATTTGAATGCATCACATTCTTTAACCAAATTTAATATCTTTCCTTAACTTCACAGAGAGAAATGGTAGAGTTAAATCTAGCTAGATTTTTCAGTGTGTTGAATAAGTTGGGGTTTATACATATATATAAGTAAAAGGAGGAATTAGCTTATTACTAGGTAAAAATATTAACTTCAATGTGCCACTTTCAATCTTTTATTACAATATATGGAAGATGAGTAATAATTGTAATTTATATCATGACTTGAATATATTATTTTGCAGGTGTTTATATATATAAAAATAAAATTATATTTGAAAGCCATTATTTTTCAACACAAATCTTGAACCATAGAAATTAATTATATGTTTGATTGTAGAAAAAAAACTGAAGGTAATAAAGTTTTTTTCATTTCTTTAATGCTATCTTTAAAGATAAGGTGAAGATTATAAAAATAAACCAGTTTCTTATCTGACTGAATATTATCAACTGAATTTTTAATTGCAAAAAT
Source organism: Epiperipatus broadwayi (assembly GCA_028023455.1). NCBI lineage: Eukaryota > Metazoa > Onychophora > Udeonychophora > Euonychophora > Peripatidae > Epiperipatus > Epiperipatus broadwayi. Next base: position 1,591,275 of record JAQFVV010012603.1, on the reverse strand, counting down.
GATTCTTTTGTCTGTTTTTTAAAGTCTTTTACTATACAATTTAATAGATTATGCTACCATAGGAATCAAACTTACAGCTTTATAGATTCTTGAATATTGAATTTCAAGGCAACATTTTAACTGAGCTATACATATTAAATGATAATCACAACTCACAGTTGAATAATATGATTCATACAAAATTTGTCATTTGATTTTGAATATTTTACACTTTGTACCAGTACCAAAAATTAGGATTAAAAAAGCTTAAATAATAAATCTAGATCCATTCTATTGTTGACTTTGTCAACAGGGTTATTTATTCATAGCTTGAGGGGGATTAATTATATAAAGCTAACATTAGTGACACTTTTTTTTTTGACAAAAGACTGCAATTACAGGCTAATAATTATATTTTTGTCAATGCATTAATTGTTAATAATACCTGTGCCGTTTACTGCAACAATAGAGTGGACTCTGGAGTGTAAGATTCTAGGATTGATTCCACTTCTGGTGCTCAAACTTCTTACAAACTCCCAAACAATAAACCCATTCAGATTATTTATTTGGGTACTTAAGATACCTTTTCATATTCATATTATCAAGCCCATAAATTTCTAATTATGCGATCTCATCAAATAATGTGAACACCTGAACTTCTGACAAACTTAAGTGAAAAATTTGTATGCAGAAGTAAAAGCACATTATGTTACTAAAAAAAAAAAAAAAAAAAAAAAAAAAAAAAAAAACAACAACAACAAAAAAAAAGAAGGAAATAAAAAAGGGAAAAAAAACCAATTTAAATTATTTTTATAAAAATAATAATTCATTTAATTAAGGAAAGGGGAGGGGGGGGTAAAACCCAACTAATTAATAACAATATTTTTTTTTTAAAATAATATAAAAAAATATTTTTTTTTTTATAAAAAAGGGGAGAAAAAAAACCCACATTTATTTTTAAATAAAAATGGTACTTATGAGTTTTTGCTTCATCATGGAAATTGAGGATAGAACAGCAGCGACTGATGGAAACGGTTAAACAAAATGTGGAAGAGGGCTCGACAATTCAGATTTCTGTTAAGTGCATAAAACTGATGAATTACAATCTACTGGTGGAGACTGCACAAAGATGATGCTTTCATTTGCATTCTGGACGGTATTAAAAAATCAGTCCGCCACATTGATTCCATTTTACTAAAAAGTTTATCTCTTTTTTTTCTCCGAAACAGACGAACTGGCTGGCTAGTCAAGGAAGATGAGTTTTGTTTGCATTCTGTATAATATTAAAAAAATAAGTTCACATCATTGATTCTGTTTTAATAAAAGTTTAGCAATTTCACCCCTTCCCTGTAAATAAATATAAAACAACTAATCTGCTGATTGCACAAAGAAGCATTTTTGTTTGCATTCTGAACGGTATTACAAAAATAAGTCTGCCCCTTGATTGCATTTTAATAAAATTTTAATACTTTTTTTTTTTATATTTTTATAGAAGTTTACTAATTTCAACTTTTGTTTTTTAACAAAATAAATATAGTTAGACATTTCTTGATCAAGATTTTATGCAGCCGTTATTTTGCATAAACATGCGCTTTAACTCTCCATTTTTTAAAAATCTGAGCTAGATGTAGTTTTTTTTTTTATATTTGTCCATTTTTTATTTTTCTGATATAGTTAATAGACATAATATTTTTTCATTTTTATTTATTTTACTGTCCACTTTGTAGTTAATGTACTTATTTAAGCGATTGAATAGATGTACTTTTTTTTAAATTTTGCTTTTGTAGTATTATTTTTTGGCAATTTTGCATTAGTTTTTGTTTTCTAATTTTATGCCAGAGTTAATATACGTATTTTCTGATTTTAAGTTAAATTCGGGAATTGCTGGCATGTTTGCAATGACAGAATCCTGTACTTTGTGCGGGAGTGGGTGGGTGGTGGTGGCTTTGTTTTCCCGAAATGTTATTTTAAAAATTCACAACTACCTGTTTTTATTTAATATTGTATGTTTTTATTATTTTTGTGTAACAAATTTATATTTTTTGTATTGTTAAAAATACTTTTTAGATTTAGTCTGGTGCGATTTAGTGTTACGTGTTAGAGCTGATACACATTCTCATTTAGGTATCTGTCTGTCGATAACTTTCTGTTAAAAGTTCCAGTGTACATGTTATTTGATGACCTAATAAGATTAGAAAATTATTGGCAGATTGATACAGATGTGAAAAGGCTTAGCACGTCTAATAAGTACTGCGTGATCGAGTCTAGTGATAGGATGTCAGATTTTATAGTTTTAGGTTCCCAGATCCATTCCAGTTCTGGCACTTTATGAACTTGCAAGCAATAAAGCCATTCGATTACTTTTAGCATATATTTCATCTTAGTGCTATCACTGTTATAAACCAATTATGATATATATATATTGTAGGTATGTGTAGCTACATTGTGCCTTAAATGTGAATATCAAATTTAACAGCATGTTAATTATTCAAACTCTCAGTAGATAAATGGTTAAACTATATAATGATAATTAATAGCAATTTTAATTCTAAAACATCACTAGATAAATGTTTTGTTTTAGCATATGTGCCTTGTCAGGGTCAGTAATAGCAATTGTTTGAGAAAATGTAAAGACCACTGGCATGTAACTACCAGAATAAAATTGTTATTGTTACATCTGTTTTGTCTTGTTCATTTCTTGTTTGTGCATTTCATCAAATTAAGTATATAGTGCAACATTACCAGTTTCATAATTCCCCAGAGCTATGATCTTGAGCTAACAGGATCTTTTCAAACCTAGGTTGCTAGTCTCATCATTTTGATTTTTGAAAATATAACTAGCCAGAACTAATAAATATTCTAGCACACTTCCGTAGCATTAGTTCATATTCATATGATGAGCAGGAAATATTACTATGCAGAGTTTACATTATCAGCAATAGGCTGTAAGCTGATAATGTCCCTTAATATTCTCATCATAGTTAATGATTGGGCTAGTAAGTCAGTTACAGTCCTGACCAAGGATACAATTCAAGACAAAGCAAAACTCTCCATACAGTAGTGCCATCTTGTGCCAACAAGAGCAGTCAATGGATGCCAGAAGGCTTATGCATAAAATCCCTATCTAGTGCCTACTCATCCAATATCCCCAGACTAGTTTCTGGCTTGTGGCCTTAGTCAGTGAGGAGCCCTTGATCTGAGAGCACTGCACCTAGATCTTAGACGAAGGCCACAAGCCAGAAACTAGTCTGGGGATATTGGATGAGTAGGCACTAGATAGGGATTTTATGCATAAGCCTTCTGGCATCCATTGATTGCTCTTGTTGGCACAAGATGGCACTACTGTATGGAGAGTTGCTTTGTCTTGAATTGATTAATAACAATTGTGCTAGTATGAGATAGTGATCATGTGATGTTTAGTGGTCTGACCAAGGATAGTGTGTATGTAACACAAAAGTGTTAGAAAAGTGTCATTTAAGGATTCTCCGAAAAATTCTAAAAATATAATGGCATTTTGATTAGACCAATTTAATGTGTTCTTCAGTTAGCTGATACGAACAAACAAGTGCAGACTTCCTAAAAATATATTTGATGATTAACTTGAGTATAGTTTTTATAAGAGAGTGTTTTTTTTGAGATATTCTTTATAAAGTAATGAAGTTTTTGAAGGAACACAATACTGATTGCTTTTATTGGGCAGAATAAAAGCATGTGCTATATGTGGGTGTATTTGTGGCTCACATAATGGTTTGTATAATATCATAAAACTGACTCAAGTATTGTTTCTTTCTATTCTTTTTTTTTTGACCGTGCTTATTTGTGAGTCACTGTTGAATTAATATAAAGATGCTTATTATTTCTTGGAAATACATATTGCATTTCCTGTGGAGTTACTATTATAATTGACTTAATTTATATAATGTTATACATATGTATATGACTTTATTAAATTCATTATTTATATAAATTATTGAGAATGAAAATCTCTTGACTGCTATTTAAAAAAACTCTAGTCTAATTATCAATAAAGTAAAATAAGTCACTGCCTGCAGTGCAAGAATTTATGTCGTAATGAAGTTTAGATCACAATCTTTGTTGTAAGATTGAAAGTGGCTCTATTTCATGCTGAAAATTTTCTTTTATTGTGTGTATATATATATTAAATGAATACAAATCAGTGCTAATTTCATTTAGTGCAGGGGTAGGAAAATAGCGGCCTGCCAAGACAGTCAGAAAAATCCACCTTGAACTAAGATTTTCTTCTCATGCACTGCCGAAGATTCGTCTCGTATTTTTCACTAGGATGGCCACATCAATACACATACGCAGCTTAGATACGATGTGCAGTGCTTTTCCAGTTGATCTGGTTATTTTCAATTTTGTCTTTGCATTAGCAAATATATACATTTCCAACTTGAGTGAAACCATGAACCCTCCAAAAAAATGTAAAATCGGTAATGAATCTCATGTGTTTAATGAAGAATGGACAAACATATATTTCTTTGGTAATACAGGGAATAAAGCAGCATGTTTATTGTGTCATGAAAAAAAGGTGCGGCCCTCCGCTAACCTTCACTTCCACAAAGTGGCCCCTGATGTGGCCCTCTGCCAACCTCTGCAGCCCCAGGCCAAAACAATTGCCCACCCCTGACCTAGTGGTACGCAATCATTGATTTATATATATTAGAGCAATTTTGTGAAGAACTTTGTCAGAGTTCACTAATCTAAGATAGCATTATTGTTCTAGATTTGAAAGCTTAAGTTTACATATATATTTTCATAAAACTTTCAAAAATGGCATAAATCAACTTTCTTTACATTTGGAATAATGAAAGTGTCTTTTGATAATCACTAATGACGATATACTTTATTTTTTGAAGTTATATCTAATCCTAAAAATACATTATCACACTAATATATTAATTAGGTTTTTTTTAATTATTTTGTTCTCCTCTAACTCGTCATTATTCATGCTTAACACAACAGTACTGCACACCTTCCCCTGTGGGACAGTTTCTGTTCATAATTAGTGAAGCCTTGAATTTATCCAGAACTGCATATGCAGATAGAATTACATATATTTAAAAGGTTTTTAGAGCAATATTAAATGCATTTATTTATCATTAGGATAAGCTTTAAAATCTTCAAGAAATATTTGTAGATTATGTTAATAATTTTGTTCCTTGATCTAAAATGGTCCAGAATGTCTTAATAATGACTGGGGAGGCCAGTCATGGGTGATCTACAATACCTTCATGGTTTAATTGATATATATATATATTTGCTTGGATTGTATGAATTAAGAGCAAAAAGATTTGTTACCACAAAGTGATCCTGGTCTCCCAAAGTAGTGCTGTGCAGTCATGCCAAATTTAAAGGTGGACTGAGAGAATATCATGATATGTCTTCTCAACCCACATATCGATTTTATCATTATGTTTTATAATTGGGAAAAAGCATTCAATTTGTTTGATAGGTTTTTTTTCCACCAACATAAATCTTATTGGACGTTGAAAATTCTGATTGTTTGTTTAGTATTTAATGCTTCCATTCATCTTTTAATCAGTTTTGAAAAGCAAAAAAAAAAAAAAAGATAGCTAATCTTACAAATATCTTTCGATTTAAATACAAATGACTTAACGATTGTTTTTCCTACTAATCTATCTTTTTTTGAACATTGCTTCTTAAATTTGGAATTGTAATCCTCATCTCTCCTTGGGGATTATGTGAAACTTATTATGATAATGCTAATAGGAGTAACGAATCAGTTGGTTTTTTTTTTTTAAAAAAGCATTAATTGCAGCTGGCAATCATATTCATTAATAAAAGTTTGCAGAAGTAAATGATTTATATTATTTTATTAATATATAGGGTATATGAGCACAGACTTTCACACAACCCACCACTCTCCACACTATCTCATAACACAGATACACTTGAACATATATATGTTGAAAAGATAAATAATCGCCAATATACGTATTTCATGTTTTTACAATTATAAAAAGGATTTGAAGGCAGCAAAAAGTATAAGTTGTTTTTGCTTTGTAATAATCAATAAAATAATCTAATTTAACCCATCGGAAATCTTTTGAAAGATCAATGAAACAAATATCGAGTTCATTCTTGGCTTTTCTATATGATAGCATTTCTTCAAAATCATTTATGTATTTGTTTTTTAGATTGTGCTAAAGCACATTCATTATTTTAGCTATTAAATTCGTCTATTACATTGCAATGCGGGTAATTATCTTTTATTATTAATCATTCCTAGTATTGTAAAATACTAATAATGTTGTACATTATCTCATTATATGCCAAAATAAGATGTTTCCCCAATGTGGGCATTAATACTGTTTAAAATGATCAAGATTATTTTTTTTACTATCCATACAGTCTTCTCAAAATTTTTTGCCTCTGTTCAAAAGCAATGGTTCTTTTTCCATTATCTTTTTCACTATTAAATTTTCCCTCTATGGAGAGTTACAAGGAAAGAGTTGGAAAGCAATGCACAAATTGTAACAGGGGAAAAAAATAAATATTTATTTAGAGATAGAATTATTATGAAAGTGTTTGTTAAAAGTAGGGAAAGTATTTAGAGTAAATTGAAAGGAAGAGCCAAGAATTCGTCAGAATATTTATCTTAATTAAGAAATTTTATTATTGTTACTGATTTACTATTAAAGTGTATGTATAATCAAATGATTAGTTAGTTCAGGGGTCCCCAACCTTTTTGCACTTTAGAGCACATTCTATAATATTGGCCAGGCGGCGGGCACCATTTATTTTTTTCAACCAGATGGCGAGACACAATTTATTTTTTCAATGTAAATTTATAGTTGGATATTGTTAATAATACACAAAATGTACAAAAAAATATTTATTTCAAAAATAAAATTTTAGCATATAATTAACGTTTATATTTTTAGCTGTAAAAGTATAATATGCCTTCCAATTTGATTACAATATAATACAATAATTTATAACAAATTTTAAAAATTAAATTTATTTGTATCAGATAAATAATGTTTTATCTTGTATAATGGTCTGCGGGCGCCGTGGTGCCTGCGGGCATAGGGTTGGGGACCCCTGAGTTAGTTGTTCAATGCATCAAGTGATGTTTCAGAACTTGAAGTGAAGTTGAGTTTTCAGGAGTCTTTATCTATTTTTATGTACACCTTATAGAATATGTGAGAACTTTTTTTCAAGAAGTTAGAATTTTTCCACCCAAACAACTAGTCCATGGCCAGTCCAATTTAATCAACTAACAGTGGTCAATAAATGGGTATCTATTTTTAATTAGAGTATAAAACAAGAATGGAAACTTCTCACTATCCAGCATCATAAGCCTGGTGATTTCTGCCTTCTCCCTCACTACTCCTCTATGAGGAATTATTGGAGTCTTTGTACTGTATTGAGTTATTTATATATGTTTTATTTTTATTTTTTGTTTATGTAAGTACAGTATACATAAGGAAATAAATAAGGTTCTCTTCAGGATTATGTTGAAGATTAAGTTTTTATATTTTTATTTATTGTTGTTATTTAAACTTTTGATTATATAAAATATGAATATTAATTGCTGTTTAAATTCTTGATTTCTAAAACTCGAAATTGCATTAATAATTATTCTGGTCACAAACAAGCACATGTCTAAAAGGAAATAAATGTCTTTGGTTTCATTGAAAATCATTATATAAATATTATCTTTCATGCTAATTGTAAATGACAGAAAGCATATATCATTCTTAAGAAATAGAATTTAGAATTGATTAAATGTAAATGATTAAAATAATTAATGTGTTGTGAAGGGAAAAAATTATTCTAACCATTATGTCTGATTATTTTTTCTAAATTATTTATGGAAGGGGAAATGAACAAATTATTAAGGTTTTGAAATGATTTGAGTCATTTTAGACATAATCAAAATTGTTTTAAACTTAACCATGAGCCATAAAGTGTAAGAATGACACTGCCCACATTACCACTGTATGTCATTCATATGTCTATCTTATGAACCCAAATCAGTGTGAACCACACTGACCAATGCTGTGAGCCAGTCACTTAAAAATTTCCAAGGTTCATTTATCTTGTACTTGAACCTCAGATAATGGACATAATAGGCAAATGGCTGAGTATCATGCCTGAAGGAGCTTCAAATTGCATATGAAAGGATTTTTCTTTCATTTAAATGTTTTCTTGCAATATTAGAAATGCAATGTCTTGACTTTAATGATTAATTGTAAAGTAAAATTTTTTTCTAAAATCATTGTCGTTCAAACACAAATCAAAAAGTCAAGTGTGTACTAATGTGCAGGTTTATTTTGACCGTACTTCTGATTTAGAAATGGCTTCAGTTCTATGCAATAAAGATCCTGTTGTTAGAGATGAAACATTTATTGTGTTAACATAAGTAGATTTTCTGTAATTTTTAATTTGTTTCTTAATGATTAAAATGTCAGATATAAACAAACATTTTATATTTTTTATAGTTGTCAAATTGTTCATTGAATAATAAATATATACTAAATGATATATGTAACTGCATGTATATTTACAAGTGAGTATGTGTCAATCTTTAGATAGCTATTTGTAGCTAGAGATTAAAGAGAGTTGGACTTCTCACCATTGGCTTGCAACTGGCCATAATTGTTTTTTGTTTTTTTTTGTAGAGGAATATTGGGGAAATCTTTGCCCTGCAATAGACTAGTTGACCATTTATCTGTATTTTTATTTGCTGTAATGTTATAATTGTTTTGCTCCCCCTCCCCTTTGTATTGTTGCAAATTACAAAAATTCTCTATATAACATATATTTTTAATACCATATTTACTTTGCAAGAAGTGCATTTAATGAATGCACTTTTGTCTTGTGTTATAGTCTTTTAATGATGTGGACCATTCTTTATCAGATTTGAAACTAAAATCTATCTGAAATTTAAATGTATCCAATATTATCAATGATAACTTATGTATTTACTTATCAGTGAGTGCTTGTTAGAAATTCAAATCTTGCAAGCCTAAGTTGATGTAATATACATGAGATAAATGAAAATATATAAATTAATTAAACCCTTTTGTATTTAACTATACTGTCAAAACTAAATTAGAAATCTATTAAGATCAAGAATCTACATTTTTCTGTAATCAGAACTATAACATGGAAGAACTTTGCTTGATAATAGAATTAATTGTAAATTTGTTATTGAGTTCATGTATTCATTTATTGATTTCTTAATGTTAAAATTATTTCATTTTATGCATATCAACATTTTTATTTTTAAGATTAGTAAAAGGTGAGACTTTTACTTAGAATTATTATTACAATTTGAAGAACCATAACAAGTTATCATCTATAAATATAAAGTTAAGATGAGAATATTCATTGATTGTTTTTTTTTATTATTCCATACGGTCCAAGTGTACTTGTAATAATTTCTGTAATCAATAAGAAGGAAATGTATTCCATTTTTATTTTATTGTATATTCCTGTAAAAGCCAACTTTTTCAAATATAATCTATCATGAGTTTTGCTAATTAATATTTTTGAATTATTAGATTTGATGTTTAATTATTGTTAGAATTAGAACCATTTTATTGAAGTGTTTTATTATATTAAATACTATATTATATACGATCTTGGTATTTCTTCATTGGCCGTGCCCACATTTTAATGTCTTTATGATCCTTGTAATTTGATGCTTACCATGATTCATATTTTGATACAGTAAATATATAGATAATGTGGGTTTATGCTTAATCATAGTGTCTCAGTGTACAATTATGAACTAGCACATATAATACACTCCACCGCTTGATGGCGCTGTTTTTCGTCCAATGCACATCAATATACATGTTCACGACCTGACGATACAGTCAAATACAGTAAATTTTATAAATGTATATACAATTTTTAAATATACGTTAGTTTTTTTTTTTTTTTATATATATACGGTATTTTGTTTGTTTTTTTAATATACATTTCATTGCATGTTGACATTTTTAAAACTACTTTTAAACAATTTATGAAACAACTTTATTTTTTAAAATTTAATATTTACAGTTTTAAATAATGCAGGGCCAGGGATCACTGCCGATCTGAAGGATCGTCCAAAAGATGCACTACTCTGATCAAACCAACATTATAAAACACTATTATAAGCATTACCGGCCGACATTCTGCAAAGTATTTGTAAACAATTTATGAACCACCATTATTTTATAAAACATAAAAATTAAATTTTTCTGAAATTGAATAATTACATTATAAATGTCAGCACGTAAGGCGGGGGACCAATATTTTTGATGGTCCGAAAGATGCAGTATTGTGATGATTTCCAAAACAAGATGCAACTTCAGACATTTAATTTGTCTCGTAGCTGCTCTCACGCAGACGTGCACATTCCAAGCTGTGTAGGGAAGCACGGAGATGGGCTTACAATTATTAGTATGTAATACTGTGTCAAGTACGGTGTATGATCATTACTTCGAACGCACATTATAAGAATTAAGGTCAGTTGAATTCCATACTCTTTCCCATGATACAGTAATGATCTGTGAAATGTGCACATTTGCATAGTGTCACGAAGCACATCAGTGGGTCTTAAATATGTGTGCAATGCAATATACACCCACAACGGTTAATATGAACATCACTGTTCTTTAGGCCATAAACTGTTGTAGTGTTAGCTGTAAGTTAGGTCGCTAAAATGTGTGTTGGGCGAAAACAACGCCATCAAGCGGTGGAGTGTATTATATGTACTAGTACCTACAATTATTTTAGCTAAAAATTTTAAAAATGTTATTAACTTGGAAATATTGCCTCTTAATTAGTACTGTCCTTGGGGTAAACAGCACCCTTTAGAGAAATCAGAGGATTATTATCTATATCTTCAAGGTTGAATACCATCATACAAATTGGCACAACAGCAAAAGTAAATTACATTAGATAATGATAGAGAAAGTTGAATGGGTGCATTCCTAATTTTTAAAAACAATTTATAAAGATGAGTTATATTAAACTCAATAACATTGTCATTTAAATTACAAGTTGTATGTGTATGCTAGGGTATGCATATACTTGCATCCAATTAAAATTATTATCTAGCATTTTAAATTTAAAATTAAGAAAAATTAAAAATAATAATAAATTAGAAATAAGACCACGAATATGTATAATATTATTCGCAGCAAGAGATCACAAAAATATATGAGAATAAATTAAAAAGCAATTTTAATTCTACTTTATACTCAGAGAAAACATTGAAAATATTAAATACAAACCTTAGTGCTGAGAACTGAAAATGCATTAAGTTTTTGTATTTGATATTTTCAATGTTTTGTCTAAATAGGAAATGATATTAGTATTACCTTTAATTTTTTTACATTTTAATGATGGAATTGTCATATACAAAGACAAATGTTAGTTTTTTGTTTTTTTTTAAAAAAATGTTTAGATGATGTAATGATGATGTAGGCTGAAAAATATTCAGAGATGTAGTAGTATATTTAAATGTATATGATGACTAGCACTTATGTTGACAAAAACAAAGAAATCTTGTATGAAAAAAATAATAAATCAATATATAAATGGTCATAAACAGAAATGGGGAGTTGAATTGTGGTAATATTGGGAAAGGATGATAACTGATTAAAATAAAAATTTAAAAAAAAATTGTCTGGCAATAATGGATATATATTTTTAAAATTGCAAGAAATGGTTGTCGTCGAGGAGCAGCTATATCCCACTGGGTGGCGCTGTTTTTGCGCTAAAACACATAAAAATGCTGTTTCCGCGGCCGACACCTTCGAACCTGCATTTTCTATAATACAACTTTTTTGTTGTGCTACAGATTGCAGGCTGCTATGTCGCGTCGCAGTACAGCATGTATGTTTTACGCAGCAAATACATTTTCCGAATTCGCACAGTTTATAAAATGGTTACGGCTTGGGGAGAGGGTGTGTTTTTTTGAATTGGATGGAAATGTTGTTTTCATTGTATTTTTTTTATTTTAAAGTATTGAAATGTTCACATTTTGTAAAGTAATAATTAACAGACTTTTTACACCGTAGTGTATTGAAGTTTTAAGTATTAAATGTTGACGAGATATATGTATAAAGTTATTTCGAATTAGGTAACGAGTCAAGTAACGTACTGTTCATAACATTCCACGAGACCAAGAAATTGTAACGTGTGTATATTTTTGAAATAAAAAAGTCCGTTAACACAAAAATATCCCGTAAGAAAAGTACAATGTACACGTTTTTTTTAAATGTCATAAAAAACATATATTAAACATTTTATTATATATATTTGTCGTTGTTTAAAAAAGTTTTAGTTTCTTTTCTCCGACTACTGTTATAATTTGTTGAATATAGTTTACGTTTATAGTTATCATTTATTTTATAAATGTTAGTAAAAAAAAATATTTACAAAAATACGATTTTGATATTTTTTATTTTAACATTATAAACAACAGAAAAAAACCCTAAAACCAACCCTAAACCTAACCCTAATCCTAACCCTAAAACTAACCCTAAACGTAAGCGTAACAAGTTTTACTTTTAGTTATCATTCTATTTGAAATAAAAACTAGCGGTAAACAACAACAAAAAAAAAGCCGTAACCCCAGTAAAAAAAATCTCCAATAGAAACTTGATTTTTCTAATAAAAAGCAAAGTAAAAAAGACGAATCAAATTGTAATTTGTTTATTTTATTTTACATTTATTATTATCATTTAATTTGTATACGTTAATAAAAAATAATATTTAAAATTAAGTAATATTTAAAAAAGACGATTTTCTTTTGTTTTTATTTTCGCATTACAAAAAACACATCAAAATGATTATAATTAACAGCCCGGGAATGGTCATATTTTATAGTTTAAGCATGAAAACTGCGCCATCGAGTGGGATATAGTAGCTATTCTACGACAACCCAAGAAATATTTACACATAAAAAGTTTGTATTAATAAGAAAATGTTTCAATGAATTATGCAAATTATTTTTAAAAATATTATACTATAATATTCAAAATCCAATTTCTGAAACTAATATAGAGTCAGATCATCATATGCTAATAGTTGAGGTTAACCTTTTAGGAGACAATTGAATCAAGAAAATAGCGGACAGGTTATATTTAAAGGCATTGAAGTCAGTCAAATATTAAAAATTACTGAATAAAACAAGCACAGTTAGGAAAAAGCTAAAATGAAAGTAAATTCAAAGAAAAGTGATGCATTTAAAAAAAATATAAAGCAAATTGGAATACTGATAGATTAATAAAAGAATAAAATAACAATAATGTTATTGGTTAACAATGAGAGAAAAATGAAGATATAAAATTATAAATATTAGTGATGATAAAAATATATGCAGGAAATTGAATTATGTATTGAGATGTTGAACATTAATATGGTTGGAAAAAAAGAATGTTGAAACAAGAATTATAAATGGAAGTCAGTTATGATGTTATATGTATAGTATAATAAAATAGTTAAGTAAGTAGGTTGTAGTTGTAAGAATGAAACAGCAACTGAAGCAAGAAATGGAAAATTGTTAGTAGAAATGATGGGAAGAATATATAAATTATTCTAATAATAGAAATAATAAGTTCCCATCTATTTTTATTAAAAGAGAGAAAATTTGATAGGTAGGTATTTTGTACTGGGGTTGATGATGATTTGCCATCAACTCAGGTATGACCACCATTATTTTCTCCTTGATATCCCTATCCCATTACAAATGGCTACCTAATTGAGGGCCAATAATGATCATTATAAATGACTGCCCAACTTAGGGCTGATGATGATCACATACTGGTGATCATCACTTAAAATTACCAACTTGATCTCAAACCACAACTAAGAAAGAAAAAAGTATGCATTTTATGTAGAATTAATTTTAAAAATTACTGCAAAATATGTGACAAGAGTATGATTTTAAATTATAAAATAGTAGTTTTCATATATGTTTAAAAGAAGTTCATGTTTAGAGTTAAATAAAAAGTCTGATTTTGGAGATTGGATTTGGGTGTTTGATTGTTGAAGTTTGTTTAGCTGTATTTTCAGTTTTGATGATGGATGGAGATTTTTGTCATTGGTTTGAGGACGCAATGTTTTCATGCAATTCCATGGAGTGTTCTATCTGTTATTTTCTCCAATCCATTTTCTGATTTCATATGGTTTATCACAAAACAGTTAACATAGTCCTGCCATGGTTCCAGCTTCTAAGTCTCCAAAGAAAAGGAGCAAGGCATAGCTTATATTTCCCAGCCCATAGAGCTCAAAAGAAGCAGGGCATAGTTTTGTATTTTCAAGCCCCTCCACAAGAGTAGGACTTTGCAAAGAGCTTTGCATTACCGTTATCAAGGTTGTAGTAGTTAATAGTGCTCTCTTTTGTGTTCATGATGCATTGTGTACTTAAGTCCAATGACTATTCGTTATTTCAAAATTGCAGGTCACTATTCATTCTGTTAATTGTCAAATATCTATCAGGTCTAAAAAAATTGATGAGTAAATAGTTTGAGGTATGAACTTTCTTTTGATTATACATGTATATTATGTAAAATATTGTTAGATAGGTGTTTCATTTCTATTTTCATTTTCCTCAGAGGGGGCCATTGTAACTGATTGGATTACATGGCATTCAGCAACATAGTTGTGTGTGGACATATATATATAAAGTGAAGGAAAAGTAGAAATAAACAAAAGTTTTTAGTAGATATTTTCTACTTTCTTGAAATAATAATCAGGAATTAAATAATTCTCAATTTTAAACAGTATTTTATTATAAATTCAAACATTTAAAAAGGTCTAATAAATATTTTATTGAATTATGATTTTGAAATTTAAAAATAAGCATGTTTTCTGATATTTGTAAAAATGGCTATTATCTATTTTGAAAGTTTTTAATTAATTTGGTAAATTTCTATTTATGTAGAAATCTTTGTGATAAAAATTTCAGAGTTGCTTTCAAAAGGATTAAAGTTTTTAATCAAGATAAGAAAAAAAGACACCATTCTTAATTAAATGTGTTTTTATTACCCCAATCCAAGTCTATAAAAGGGTTGGATAAAAAGATTATTTTAGTCTGACTAGTTTTTTTTTGAAAAGAGAGTCTCTGGTTTGTAGTTTGGCTAATATTTTTGTAAGATTTAGCTGCAGTTTTGTTGGTAACTGTAACAGAATGGCAATGGTAAAATTAGCTGCAGAGATTGCTAGAAGAGTTATACAGAAAACTGCATGAATCAGATGTAAGAATGCAAGAAAGCAGTTGTTCTACAATTCATTGGTGGAGTTTGAATTTACGTGGAGAAAAGTGGCCCATTTCTTTGTATTGAAATGCATAGCTACAGATGTGTGCTAAGAGGACAGTTGCTTGCCTGAAATCTATCAAGCCCTAGACAGAAGGGAGCTTATGGCATGCCAACAAATTACCTAAATTATCTCTCTCAATGATGACAATCCTGGACTATTTTTCTGATGATGATACTTAACCATCAGTTTGCTTAAGAATTGGACGATGTATACTGCTGTGTATAGTGCAAGGAACCACAGACCAATGCATCATGTCATATATATATATGTAACATGAGTCATTTTAAATAATTCATTTTTGAAATGACATTTTAAAGGTGAAATATATAATGATTTTGTTTAAAATCATTTATTGAGAAAACAAAAAGACATTTTGAAATTTATATTTTAATTTCTAAAAAACATTATAGTTAAGAGCAATCTGTGATGATCTGTGATGAACATAGCTATATACAGAAAGAAATATCTAAAATTTGTTTTAAAAGAAAAAATGAATTTCAAAAATCTTTTAGACTAAAAAAGAAAAGAAAGGCCTTATAAATTTAAAATCCTATCGATAATTAATCAATCAAAACAAATATCTGAAAAAGAAAAAAATTGACTTTTTTTTTATGAAAAAGAAAACTTTTTATGAAAGTGTTTATAATTAATTTATATCATCTATAATTTTGTTTATACACGTTATATGCCTGCATTTATATGAAAAATATATTTTAATAACTTATTATTGTGTCAAATTGAATATATAGTATAAACTATAGCGTGCCCATACATTTCTGTGCACACACATATATGTTAATAGATACCCGTATCATTAAAATGTAGTAATTTAAAATTTTAATCATTTATTATTTTATAACGATTGAAATATAATCATCAGATGTGTTCTGCATTCTGTGTGTGTATATATCAAACGCATGTCAGATAGATACATTTAGGTAAAAATTAATGTCATTTATTAATTTGATGGGTTCAAATTTGTTATGTTAATAAATATCTCATTTGTGCCAGATTATATATATGTAAAGAACCCATTAAGAGGTATTGACAACCACAATATAGTAAACTGAATTTTGTTTTTACATTAAACAACACAAATAGCTAAATTTTAATCATTTATTGTGTTTTATATGATGACTGAAATATAAATCAATTGTACTGCACATGCAAAATTTAATCATTTTTTAAAATTTTATTAAATGTCAATTGAAATGTATTCATTTCTAAATTATAAAACATATCTATGCAATTATATATATATGTTAAAGTAAACAAGGTATTTATATTATTAGAAATATAACTTAAAAATTGTAATCATGTATTTTTAATTTATGGCAAATCACAGATAAAGATGTTCAGAAATTATTATGCCACATCACATGTCGTGTGCATATGCATGTCAAATAAACATATATGTGAATTTTAATCATTTATTTTATTTTATGACAATTCAAATATAAAACCATGTCTGTGTGACAACTAGGTTTTAAATAAACCTATTAACATATATGTAAAATTTTAATCATTTTAAAATTTTATTAGATGTCAATTGAAATGTATTCCTTATATATTATAAAACTTACATCTGTGTGGATATATGTAAATTCATTAAAAGACATTGTAAGTCAATGTAATAACTTTAATATTGTAAATCACAATGTGATAATTTTTTTATTATTGTATGTAAATCAAAATGAGAAGGCTTCTAATTGTAGAGCTATATTCTAAGACCTTAATATCATTTTTTATTGTTATTAAAAACTTGTATTTCATTATTAAAATTATTCCAATGAACTTACTAAGTTTTTTTAGAACATTATGTATAGCATCATCTTTTGGTCACTATAACAGTACTTGAGCTTGTGTTCTTCTGAGTTAGATTCATGCATAATGGTCAGATTATATGAATGGGTGTATATATATTAATACTTTTGGGCATCCAGTGATAATCATCATCTTCCTGGCTGGCATATAAGATTATATTCTTTAAAGCCCGTGCATTACATTTTATTTTAGTTCAGTCTTATTAGAAATTAAGTTTATAGTTGGCCAGTACATTAATTGTACTAATTGGCTAGAGCATTGATGATGATCAGCATATTTAAATATTCCAGCATTATTGTTTAGATTTTGATTATTATGTATTCTGATGGGTGGGCACTTAAGATAGTGCATCCAAATTAATGTTTAAATAATTGCCCCAAGCTGACAAAGGTTACATAGTTGGTCTGGTCTACAGTAGACCCATTGCAAATCCAGCTACAGGATGGACTGTTGATTTTATTCTGATGTACTTTGATTGATCATTCATGATGAATTGTTATTTTGAGTATTACTTACTTTTACTTATTGATAATGCTGGTGGACGTATGGTTAATGATACTTTTAACTGATCTCTTTTGATCTAGCTGGCTGATCTTTTAGAGATCTCATTGAATGTCATGCTTTCTTGAAAATATAACATCTTTTTTTGATATACAAAATTCCTTATATATTTATGATTATTAAGGATTACTTTAATAATTTATTTGATATTTCATTTTAAATTGATTGGGAGTGATTTTTCATCATCCCAGGTGTCACTATCATTATCATGATACCTCATCCCACTACAGTATTGAAGTCAACTATTAAAAATTATTGAATAAAACAAGTACAGTTAGGAAAAAGCTAAAATGATAAAAATAAATTCAAAGAAAAGTGATGTATTTAAGGAAAATATAAAGCAAAATATAAACTAAAGATCAGCATTTCAAGCTAATGTACATGCACTTTTTTATGAATGTTAATAATAAATGAATACTTTCATTTCCAATACAAGATAAAGTCTTTGCGAAAGAATAGAATGAATCACCTATTCTTTCAATCCAAATGCTTAAGTATGGGCAAATCTTAAGTACTGGAAATGAGAGCTTGAAGATAAACCAATCACTTTAAATTACTCTCACCATGTCTGAATGAATGATGCTTACGAAATTTTCTAGAATTTACGACACGTCATTCTTAAATGAAACTAAACATAAGCAAAATATAAAGTACTGATAGATTAATAAAATAATAATAATGTTATTGGTTAACAATGAGAGAAAAAAATTTGATATAAAAATATAAATATTAGTGATGATAAAAATACATGCAGGAAATTGAATAATGTATTGAGATGTTGAACAGATTGTGTTAGTTAATATGGTTGGAAAAAAAGAATGTCGAAACAAGAATTATAAATGGAAGTCAGTTATGATGTTATATGTATAGTAGAATAAAGTAGTTAAGTAAGAAGGTTATAGTTGTAAGAATGAAGCAGCAACTAAAGCAAGAAATGGAAAATTGTTAGTAGAAATCATGGGAAGAATATATAAATCATTCTAATAATAAAAATAACAAGTTTGCATCTATTTTTATTTGTAAAAAAAAAAAAAAAAATTTGATAGATAGGTATAACAAAATGCAAAATAGCAGTTGAGATGAAATCTTGTAAAGTGCAGCATTGAATGATGATAAATACTTTATTAAGGTTATAAGGAAAATAGTTTAGGAAATTAGTTGATTCTATAATTTAACTTATGATTCTAGAATAGCAAAGTGATTTGTAGAGGTTTTCCCCCAGCAATTAATATATAATGTGAATAAACATCTAATGCAGTAGAATGTGATTTTAGAACTCTTAATTAATCATATGCTATTAAGGTGATGTTGAGAATCTGATTAAACATGTTTTTGCTTTGATTTTTTTTTTAATCCAAACAACTGTGTAGATTTTAAAAAGCTACAGGGACAAGAAGATACAATTGAAATAGTAAGTGCAAATGGGGGAGATTACATAAGAAAATATTGCAACAGTTATATACTAAGGCCAAATGTTATCTTTTTATTGAATATTTATTTAAGCTGCTAAATGAGCATTATTTAATAAAGGAGTTAGCATATGATAAATAAAGTTTATTATATCATATTTGCTAATAGTAGGGCTTTATTTTCAAGGGATGAGGATTATAAGCTAAAAGCTAGCAATGGAAGTTATAGGAAATTTGAGCTGAAAATAATTACAGAAAAAAATTAAAGCTGATTTTAAAATTGGGATTAAAAATTCTATCTACAATAAATAAGTTTTTGGAATTAATATCTTCTGCAATATTTTTCATCCTCATTGAATGATTGTCTTAGGCATATTCAGCATGACATTTATCTTCTTGAGAAAATGACGCAGGTTTAAATCAAAATTTAACAATCAGTTTATGACAGACACATCAAGGTCTCATTAGAATTTTTTGGACAATGTTTTAGATCATTCTGGTTGAATGATGATTATTCTTAAGGAAGTCATATCCACTTACCACATTAATTTGACACATCAAGGTCTCATTAGAATTTTTTGGACAATGTTTTAGATCATTCTGGTTGAATGATGATTATTCTTAAGGAAGTCATATCCACTTACCACATTAATTTTAGTAACTGATCATGATCTAATTATCTCATTAGAATTTCTTGAGCAATATTTTACATTCTTGTTAAATGATGATCACTTTGAATTAGGGAGAAAGATACCAAATATTCACAGCTGAATTTTAAATATGATTATTATAACATCCTGGAATCACAGATCATGTTGGAGAATAATCAGTTTGAAAAACTAGCAAAGTAATAAAAATATTTTTTTTGATGAAAACTTTATAGATTCTTAGAACATAGATTTAGAAGCAAATGATTCACTAAAGACTGCAGTTTTAATATCAATAGCGAGATGCTTTAAAACTAATATGATGTATTTTGGCTAAATACTTTATTTATAAAGATGCAAAAGTAATAACAAATAATATAGTTGTTACAAATAGTAATTTGTTAAGAATTTATAGAACATGGGTTCACACTTCAATATGTAAGAAATTGTTTACTCAGTGATGGAAATAACCATAAAGAAATTGGAGTGAGAATTTTTGATCCAAAATCATAGAGATATACATTTATAGGGAAATGGAAAATATCTTAGAAGAAAACAGAAATGTCAATTCCTTTTTTTAATGTTTTTAAATTAATTAAACTGTATATGTACTTGTAATTAGAAGACTTATAAAGATTATGTTGAGACTTTGGTAGGTGGAATAAAGAGAGAAGTAGCAAAAGACTTATTTTGAAACTTTTTCCAGAGGAAAGGAAATTTAATTATTACAGGAAAATGGCTATACATTTTTTTTCTTTTGGAAAGGCAAATAAATCATTGAAATAATGTCTAAGTCAATATATTCTATTTGGGAATTCCTTGTTGTGTCAATGAACAGCTAATGGTATTATGATTTGATTTGCATGGTGGTATTAGTACTCATTTTATTAGTTCAAATGCTCCATTAGATTTAGAGAACTCCGGGAATGTTTTTATATCTTGCTGGATTTCTGAATTCTCCTTTTTCGCAATTTTAATGCATGTGTTGGTGCAAATAATAGATTTTGGTTTAAAAATGTTAGAAATACAGGATTTAAATGATCTGTTATTATTGAATTTTGCACTATGCATGGATTGACTATTACAGACACTTTGTTTAGGTAGAAAAACTATTGTTGCATCCATGATCAATTGAAACAATATCATTTAATAGATTACATTTTAGTTAGGAATAAGGATACAAGAGAATAATTAAATTAAAAAATATGGCTTATTTCAATCATATTTTCAAGAAAATTGATGTTTGTTCTTAGTGTCTTCTACGTGTATTAAATTTCAACAGCTATTAAACACCAAATTCATTATATTTGATTTATTAGTACTGACATATTATTGAACCAAGCAATTCTCTTGAGTGTATTAAGAATATTAGGGAATTTATTCTTCGGCTCACTAAAAATTAATTATTACTTCTGACAATGGTCAAACTCTTAGTATCATGTTGGTATTTATTTCTTGATAGAATAATAAATGTGGAGCTTCATTTTAAATGTAGATATTTAATCTCAGAAGTTCAACGATTGACAAGAAGATTTAAAAATGATTGATGGATTAAAACAGCAATGGAAATAACAGACATTTTCTCATAGGAGTATTTTGATTGTCATTTGAATAATGATACAAGAATTGAGAGGGCAACTTTTAATGATATACTTATTTTATCTACTCATTTAAATTTGGATAAAGAGATTGAGCTTAGTGAACCAAAACAGCTCTTCACAATTTTAAAAATGGAAACAACCAAGTCCTGATGAGATAGCAATTGGACTTTATATATAGTGGTGATATATTAGCTTCAGAAATATTAGAGGTTTTTAGGACTATATGGATCCACAAAGTTATGTCTCTTGATTTTAAAAATTCTTCTATTGTTCCAGTTCTTTAAAAATAAAAGGAATAGACAAAATTGCAGTAATTGTCATGGAATAGATTTTATCAAATATGTTCATTTCAATCAATTGATGATTGATGCCATCAAAAACTCACTGTGTTTTAAAGAATGAAGTACTGTAGATATAGTTTTATTGGCAGGCAAATGCAAGGTAAGTATTGGGAATAAAAGAGGGATATACATTATTTGTATTGATTTAGTCAAGGTATTTGACTTGATTTATTGAGCAAACTTTTGATATTGTTTGAAATCAGTTGATTGTCCATCAAAGTTTATTCATATTATACAGCTGCATGATGAAATGAGATGAAGTGACAATATTACAGATGAAAAATCGGAAGTATTTTAATTGAAAACTAGTGATTAACAAGGATATGTATTTGCTTCGGCATTTTGTTGTTGTTTTTTTAATTTTTTGAAAATGATCTTTGGAACTGTTTGTAGATAGTTTAATGGAATTGGGATCAAGATGCGAAATGGATTGGGAAAATTAAAATTTATTCTCTTGGATTCTAGATTTACAATATGCTGATAATTGTGCTATTATTACTAATTCATAAGATGATCTATAGAATGTACTTGATATTTTGAATGTAACAAAAAAATTTAAGATTCTCAAAGTTAATCTCTCTATCACCTTATGGCAGAAGAAAAAATCTTCAGCAACTTGTAGTTTGGATAATCTTCAACTTTGAGAATAGAAGCCAATTTAAATATCTTAATGATTTTATAAAATAGAAAGGTGGATTTAGATTTGGAGATGCAGCACAGACTGTGATGTGTGGCGGCTGCAGGTTTTAACAAATTAAACACTAGGAAATTTTGTCACAGAAAAAAAAAACTACAGAATTTAAATTATCTATATAGAGAATTGTTATTTCATCTAATTAATTTTATAGAAGTGAAACCTGAATATTACCAATTCAATATAAAGGCATTAGAAAAGTTGCAATTTAGGAATGCGCTAAGTGAAAATTTGTGGGAGAGGTAGTCACAAAGACATTCTAAAGAAGTACTGTGTTGATTATTTCCACTGGGAAGATGCAGCAGAGAATAGAAAGTATTAGTGAGCTACAATTAGAAATATTTTAGAAATGTTTTCGGTAGAATAAGTTAAAATAGCTTTGCAAAAAATCGAATAAACACAAATGTGGATCAATAAGTGTTATAAGGATATAGTTGTGGTTCACAATTAGTTTGTATAATTATCACAAAAATTCTCCTCTAGGTTAGGTTTTTATTTATTATTTTTTTGATATTGGGATGGCAGCATTCATTTATGAGTGGTTGTTGCTGATGAGGTATTACAAAACTAAAGAAAAGCTGATATAGAATGGGGTGCTTTTGATAGGTGACTACTAATGATTTCAATAATTTTTGACATCTTACCCACAGCATAGTAAATTGGAATGAAAGGAAATATGCTAGTTATCATTGCTTTGAATTTTAGATTTTGTTCTGTTCATGAATAGTAAACACTAGATATAAAAATAATGAAATTATGTGGAACAAATTCCTATATTTGTTTTGTGGGCATATTCCTGCTGCGCAAATAATAGGGTTAAACAATTCTATCAGAAACGTGGTTTCGAAATAATACTTGTACCTGTTTAGTCTTGTAGAGTTTATGTGAAATATTTTACCAGTTTGTACATGGTATTTTTGAAATAAAAACATGACCACATATTTATAAATGAGACTCTATTTGTGTGAGCATTTCAAATCTACAAAGCCTTTGATAACTGCTCATAAATTATTGTTTAGCTGCCTCAAGATATAAACTAAAAATAAGTAATTGATTTGTTGGTCAGATATATGACATCCTGGCAATTTACAATGATGAGATTTAATCAAAGGTAAAGATTTACTGGATTTGAATTTCAACACTGCAATCCCCAATGATCAAATATAGTATGACAACATGAATCACAAACTATTGGATTGTTTTTCAAATGTATAGGATGCATTACACCCATTTAATGCATTAATTGAATTATGTAATGGTAGACTGGCAGATTTAAGAACTAAATATTTATACATTGAATCTCAAGTCTGTAACTTTTGGTGCTCGAACGTCATAACACTGAACTGCACACATTTGATTATTTTTAAAACTTATATGGTTACAGACACACATTTAATGTTAAAAGTAAATTTCGTTTTGTTTTTAAATAGAAATATATACTATTGTATAGTTATGACTCATTTTAATATCCAAGTAAAAAGTATTTTTAATAATTAATACCGAAAAATATTTATTCCAAGAAATATTTTACCATTTTTTTTTACTAAAAATATTCACCAAAGATGATTTAATCACCCATTTGGTAAATTTGTATTTCATCATAAATTCGCAATAGGATATTATCGCTGTTGTAAAATTCTAGCAAAAGTTCAAAATATTTATTTACCATCTAGAGCTTATGGAGTTATTATTAGATATAATACGATCTATTTTTAGCTTGTTTAAAGACACTTTGTTTTAATGCATCTCAGCTTGATTTATTATAGCATTATTATAAAAGCGTTTACTGATATTGACTTATTTTTTAAAAGCATTTTTATTATATAATCGTTAAGAGAAAGTTGTGTTGTTAAATGTTTCTATTCTATCTCTATGGAGCCAAAGCCGTTAGATTTTCTTTCTAAGCATACGGTTTTGTGGGTCGTGGAAGAACTGAAAAAAACACGTGTGCACCAAAGGTTGGTAGTGAAGTTTTAATTGTGCGTGTGAAAGGGTATGTGTGCGTAGATCATTATAATAGAAAGTAAATAAGTTTCAGTATATATGTGTGTGAACATACAAATATATGTTGTTATATATATAGTTTTTATGTACACATCTCTGACAAGTATTAGTTCAGTATACTATATTTGCTAGCAATTTATTTATACATAATTGATCAAAACTGTCCTATTTGAACAAAGGTTATTTTTTAAATGTGTTTTATTAAACAGCAACATAAATTTACTTATATTTATATACATAAATTCATTATTAATTATACAATTGTATTAATATAATCGTATGGTCTCTCATGAGATCATGTGATGTTCAGGTATCAAAGTAACAGGTTGAGTACAAGTTTCATTCAGGCCAAAATAATTTTTTGTATTTTCCTCTGCTGAGAATCTATAAATTTGTAGCTCTTACAAGAGTTAGTCACTCCTTCATTAAGTAAACCATTCTAATATACAATTATTAATGATGTTTGTAAATAATTTAATATAATTCATTAACATATCTTCAAATCTAAATATCTAGATATTTGGTAAATGATATTGTATATTTCTTTACTCAATTTTGTTGTAATATCCCCCCCCCCCCACACACTTTTTTTTTTTTTTTACAGATAATCATAAGCTTTAATAAAATACCTTTCATTATAAGCTTTATGAAAACTCTTCTTAATATAAGATTTAGTGAAACCTCATATATATAGTAATGGCTTTTCCTCTTTTTACTTTAGTATTTAATTCAAAATTTTGACATTTCAATTTTCTGAAAAATATTAATAATTTGATCTCATCTATTGAAATAATGTTATTTTGTTTATTGTAATGTATATATAATAATTGTTTGTAAAACATGTCCTTTGGTGATGATTTCTGCTGACTACCTTAATTTTAATTTTGTTGAATGGAAAAATAAAATAAAATTTGAATTGTATACTCTTGAGGTATTTTAAATCTATCACTAATTGATAATTGGAATTGATCTAGTGTTTTTGCATCACTGTATACCCAAATATTTTTCAAATATAATTAGTCACAACTAATTCTGTTTAGTTATAGTTTGTCTATAACTAATGATAGGACTCTGTATTATTTTAGATACAGCCCTTTTTTTTTAAATTTGGCTCTTGGATTACTAAAGTTGGGTATCCCTGTCCTAAAATGAGCCAAGATAATCAACAAATAAGCTCCATTTGTGTATGTGGATTTTAAGAAATGATAGAAACTGCATTTTGAAAATGTGAAAAATTGAAAATGATAAAAGTGTGATTGAATATACAGTTATTTAAAATTTACAAGTGGATATTTTAGTATTAATTAAATAGTATTGTCAAGTTTAATGATTTTCATCTAATGATATAGAAATAATTTTATGTTTTAAAACTACCATGAAAATTTTTAGTGGAAAATGAAATAGTATTATTACTTTATTTGTTTAAGGGGCTGATTGTTGTGTATAGATTTTTTTATTGAGTACGCTACCTTGATAATTATCTGTTGCCTTTTTGCTTCTGAGTTGAGATTAGAATACATAATCTTTTCATTTTGATTTGGTGAAAAAATAAAATGTTAGCATGTCTTTGTTTCTTTATACCGCAATAGGAATTTAGTAATTATTTATGGAAAATGGAACAATTGTTTGCAATTAGACTTTCTTTAATGTATCTTAGTATGATTTTTTAAAATTTTGCTCACAATAGTAATAGATACTAGTGAATTAAATTTTTTATGTATATAGCATACTTGTAACATTATTTGTAAGCAAATAGTGCAGTGATACTATCAGGAATCACAGTAGTGTCAATAGCCCGAGAGAAATTGACCATAAACTATTTTTGTTTACAAGCATTTGTCTGAAACCTTACGATGATGATATTGAATTACAATTATTTCCATAAATTCTTTTGAAAATTTTACAGGTAGACAGAATGGCTTCCATTACTAAATAATTATAGGTATCCTTTGAAATTTAAGGTCTTAATAACATGTTGCAAGCCATATGGTCGATATTATTTTTTGATATATAGTAATCTTGAAAGTGATCATTAAACCAAACAAGTCATTACATATTTTTATAAATAAATTTTTTTTCATTGAGGATAAAAAATTAACATTATGCAATTTAAAAGACTAATAAATAAAAGTAATAAAAATCACTTTGGAGTATTTTACTATATATTTTTATTCAATTCTCATGATTGGTTATGTAATGTTTAGCTTTTTTTACCAATACATTTTTTTCCTTCTGTGCTAAAAAATAATCAATAACCTTAACTTTTGAAGTAATCTATTATTAAGCTAAACTATTCGAAGCATATTTCTTATATTGCAAATAAAAGTGAACACCCTTGGAGTAATTTCCAATTGATTTTGACAAGTGAACAGTTTATATTCATTGAGAAAGGCACTAAGATAACATTACAGGTATTGATGGAAAAATAATTGCTAGTATTAGAGAATATTATTTCACTGAGTAAGCAGAATTGGAATGAGAAGATTAAATGTTTCATTGTTGTAGTGCCATGTTCCATTGATCTTTGCTTCTGGAATAAAATCAACCTTTTAACTAAAATTAATTCACTTGGTATGTGTTTTGTTACTCAGTGTACTGGAGAAACTCCAAGTGTTCCAAGCATGCCTACAAATGATGGAGAACCTTCTATATAACACAGAAGTTTTTCTGTCATAGGACGGTCGAGTGGCTCCAGGATTTCAGCCCTGTATTTCGATACCACAGGGCTCGACACTGAGTGTACTCCTCTTCACCACTTATATCAACCCATTCCTGTTTTGCATCGAGGCAACTCTCTTGGGAGTTGCCATTCCTTTGCTGAGAGAGAACATTCACCACGTATCCTATATGGATGATGTGACAGTGTTTTTTTCATCACAGGATGAGGTTGGTAAGCTTGAGGAACTTTCAAGACCACTTCACTCGTGAATTTGGTTTAAGAATCAATGAGGCAAAATCAGCTATGTGGTCTATCAAAACTGGGAAACAAATCCCGGGGAGATTTAGAGCTCCCCCTCAGAAGTTTCTCAGCTTTCACCTGGATTCTTCCCCTTTTTTTCCATGAGAAAGGAGCTGGAGAAAATCTTCCTCACAAAGGTTGAGAACACAGTATCATCATTAACCAAGATCCCCCTTTCTATGTTGGGGAAGGTCATACTATTGAATGCAGTTGTATTGCCTAAAATTACATATTTTCTAGCCGGCCTCTCCCCAACTAAGACCTTCATAAAAAGGGTGGAAACAATGCAGAAGGTTGTGCTGGGGGGGGGGGAGAAGGTACCCATCAACATCCTTCAAAAGCCCAAGTCACAAAATGGGCTTGGATTATATTCCATCACCACATTTTTAATTCAGAGGACCCATATCTTAATGAAGCTCTTCCAAGACAACCCAGAAATGGAAAGTCCATTACCACTAAATGAAGTCGAACCAACTGATCGACCTTCCAAAAAAACATCTGGCTAAAAATGTAGTGACCTCCAATTTCCTGTTCAGTGGGAAACTACTCTATTGGGGCATTTATCTAACTAATAACAACAGTTCAATGTCAAGACAAGATACCAGCCTGGGATTACGTGGCTTGTGAGGTTGACAAAGTATTGAAACTAAAAACTAAGCTAGTAGACTTTGTATTAATGTTAACCTGGGGGCCCTACCACTTCAGCATTTCTTTACCACAAGCAAAGATATAGAATTTTTCCAATTTGTCCACTGTGTAAAAAAAAAAACCAAGATTTTTCAGGACTGCGAAATTTGGTATAAATTACTATCTCTCACCCTGCAAAAGACCAGACATAAAGATGGGGCTAATGTCGATATGGCAAAGGCAATCAAAAAAGGATCTTTGGCTCGATCAAACTGGCAACACATGTCAATTTCGCCATCTGGTCGGCATGAAACAAAAAGATATTTGAAAAAGGTATAGTCTACACAATTGAGGAACTTTATTTCAAATTGTTAAATGAAGCCAAGGACAATGATAAGAAAACCTGCCAGTCATAGCTGGCTGAACAGACTTGGAAACAGCTCAAACTGGGAAAAAACTTCGCCTAAGCTCACCTTAAAATCAATATGAACCAGCGGAAATGTCAGGATGATTCAGAACAGTTGAAAAATGCTTACTGAATTATAAGGTAAAAACTGACTAGACAAAAAACAAACAAATTGAAGAACAAAGCAAGTTGGACCAGATTGAGGAAAGGCAAGGAAGACCTGAATCAATTGATGGTCATAACTCCCCTTTAGGGGGTTCCATATTGAACTCCAGAACTAAAACCGGGAGTAAATAAAACATGACATGGTCTCCTCCTAGTAGAGTGGAATTGACCAGAAACAAAATCTTCATGTAACTTTGATTGAGTAACCATTTGAAATGGAAATTTTAAGTTGGATAATCTAAATGTGTTGATTGATTAATATATATCGAATTATATTTGTGATGGTCGAGGCGGGCAGGTGAACAAAATAGTCATTGACTCATAGGAATCATTATATACCAATCAACGTAGTTTAAATTTGTACATTTGACCATAATATGTAACAAATTGTATCCCTGAATGTCCCGATGGCGGGTGGACCAAGATGGTCACCGCAGCAGGAATCTCAAGATTTGTATTAACAAATAAGATGATTACCACTTTGTATTTGTAAACTTATACCTCTTGGCGTTTGTCTCTGAGGTACGAATAAAGGTTGTTTTTGAAAGATAAAATATTAGGATACTTTGAAACCATATTTCTAAATTGATTTTTAAATTTTTTTTTATTGAGCCACTGTGCAGCGGGAATCACAAGATTTGTATTAGCAAATAACATGATTATCACTTTGTATTTGTAAACTTATACCTTTTGGCGCTTATCTCTGAAGTACGAATAAAGGTTGTTTTTGAAAGATAAAATGTTAGCGGGATACTTTGAAACCACATTTCTAAATTGATTTAAAAATTTTTTTTTTATTGAGCCAATGCACAGCGGGAAACACAAGATTTATATTAACAAATAACATGATTACCACTTTGTATTTGTAAACTTATATCTTTTGGCGCTTGTCTTAGAGGTACGAATAAAGATTGTTTTTGAAAGATAAAATATTAGGATACTTTGAAATCATATTTTTAAATTGATTTTTAAATTTTTTTTTATTGAATATTAAGGGATAAAGCAGGTTATGTGTATAAATTCACAAAGATTGTTATCTGAGACACCAATAACTTTTTATAGTATTTGATCTTCATTTGAAGAAAGTTATAACCACAAGTTCTTCTGGGGTTTATTATAATTATTTATAAAATATATTATCATTATAATTCATTATTTTTATTATAATTTTTTACAATAATTATTTATAACAGATATTTTATTTTATTTATATTTGTCCATATAATTCATAAATTATTAAAATATTGCAAATGATTGAATTACATAAAAGGCAATGGTAATAAAAAGCCAAATTACTTTAGGAATTTTTATTTTTGGAATCAACTTGTAAGAAAACAGTCATACAGTCTGTTTTTTCTTATTTTTATTTTTGTTATAGTAGCCCAAAGAAAAAAAGTAATTGTTTTTTCAACTATAATTGGGGCTTTTAGATTTAACTTGAAATAAAAGCATGGGGTGTGTATGTCCCTTGTTATAAAAAATAGGGATTGATTTAATTAATTTCTGAACCCGTCTCCCCCATGCTTTTATTTCAAGTTAAATCTAAAAACCTCATTTATGGTGGAAGAAATATTTTTTTTCCTTTTTAGTACACGATCAATAAAAGCATTTAATATACATAAATTTTTTTAGCTACTTTTAAGTTTCTAGTATTGGCACAGTAAATGAAAATGCAAAACAATACTGTATTTTAAATTGACTGGACCCTTATATAGTTCTGTTATAAGTTAAAATGTATACTCCTTAAGTATATATCACATTTAATATTAAATCAATCCACATGGCTAAGAAAATTAGCATCAGCCTCTGTGAAATAAATATATTTATTTCGTAGAGGGCAGGGCAGAATTTCTTAGCCATATAGGGTGATTTAGTTTTTGGATATTTATTTCACTTTAGCTTAAACACTGGGATTATATCATATTTTGTATGTGTACATAATAATATATATCTAATACTATTTTTACACATTTTTTTTGCATAAGTAAAAAAAAAATTTTTCTTTCTATATGAGTTGTTTTAAAATAATACAATCTGTAAAAGAAAACCCTTGATACTTTGGGATTAGAAGTGCTGTGACATATTCATGATTGGAATGAAGAAATGAATGTTATTGTCTGGCAGGCTTAAAAATCATCTTACATTTTCAAAGTAATTCTTAGATTGTCTTAAGTAATTAAACATTTTTTTTAAAATTCCAAATAATTTATTGCAAGTAATATAAAATAATTTATTTTCCTTTTTAAAATATTATAAATGTTTTTAATTTGGTGTTTATTTACAGATTTGTTTCTGAGGTCAAGTTCATCATGATTACATCATACAATTTTAAAAAAAAATCTGTTATGATCATTTAATTAAAAAAAAAGTTTCATCTCTTTATTTCTCATTATTTTAAAAACAAAAAAACCCCTTGTTCTGCAAAATTCCTGCAATTGCGGAAATTTGTTTGCATTGTAAGATTTTTGATGTTTTGTTTTGAAAGGAGAGATATTGATGCTTTGTTTGCAAATTGACATTAGGTTTTCTTTAAAAAAATTCTTTATTGGTGTTGATGTTAAAAAAAGTAATTTTGTTTAAATTTCTATTTATTACTTTTACCAAAAATAAGTAGGTGGTAAGTTATTCATCACAAGTTTTAGTGATAGCAATGGTTTCCAATCATGCACAAATGTATGCATTTATTATCATAAATTGACAATGAATAAAATCTTGGGCACTTTTCTATTTTATGGGCAAGCAAGATGTCACCCATATTTTTGATACAATTTCTCTTTTCAAAAGTGTCAGTTGTTAGATTAAAAAAAAAAGTTAAATGAAATAAAAGTAATAAATTCTAATAAATTACATTAATAATCTTTATTTCATTTTTTTTTTTTTTGTTTACTTGCAATGTGAAAGTGACAGTACGCTTTGAACTTTAAAGTTTTCAATGGCTTGTGTAGAGAAACCAATGAGTTTTATCTTATTATCACTTTCAAGTTTTTTTGTTTTTCAAATGAAATTTATGTTTCTATAACATTTTTTAAATTTATATTCAATGTGTATGAAATAAAATTTGATAGCACACAAAAAATATAACATTCTAACAAATTTTTTTATATGGTTTATTTAATTATTTTTAATGATTTCTTAGGTCTGGAATCAATCTCTTTATTTTCCATATATACAATGTATTTTTTTATACAAATTTTTTTTACATGAAATTTTTGGAAACCAATTTATTGTATAAAAAGAGAATTAGGTGAATATGTATATAAGTGGTTACAAATATGAAATATTCTTTTAAGTGATTGGAAATTTTTTATTTTTTTAAAAAGGAATGCTTACCAAAACTATATTGTAAATGAAGTTCACTAAATACATATAATTTTTATTTTTAATCAATTTCACAGACAGTGTACATATTGTAACCTCTGTCTTCTTCACTTATTCACTTTATTATATTTATAAATGCCCAGGTGCCAATTCTATACAAGATAGAATAAAATTTATAACTGTAATTACTTTTTAACTTATTAAAAGATTCTTATACTGTAATTATTCTATGGCTTAGCTCAGTTGAGGTTATAGGATATGGTATTCATATAGGATGCAAATAAGAATAATAGAACATTTATGGATAACAATTTTGTAACACTAATTTAATCATATGCCACACGTTTATTCAATTATAAAACTATTGCAAAATTATCAAGTATCACATTTACTATGGGATAGACAATGATGAGGGTCGTGTACCTTTTATATCCACATCACTATCTATTCTAAGTAAAGTAAAATATATTATTGGTATTGTAATACTGAGATTTATCAACTCCAGACAAATTAAATAAATTTGACTTATACTGGCAAATCTAGATATTCTATAACTATGTTATGTTAACCATATATGTGTGTGTGCAGAAATGGAGAATCAAACGTGTATAATCAAGCAATTCATATGGGCTATTAATTCAATAAAACATTTATTAAAAATAAAAGACAAAATAAATTTAAAAAAAAATTATTTTATGCACCTTGCTAACCAATTACATTTCTCTTACAGTAAAACCAAAGTTGACTAATATTTAATATATGAGTCATATTTTCGAATATGTGCGTTTCTATAACATTTTAATATAATGTATTTCTAAAACATATTTTTATTAGCTTATTTATAAAATACATAGTACAACAAATTAATCATTTTTTTATACGTATTATAAAAATTTATAAAACATTTATCTGTTATAATCAGTGTAGATCATCTAACATTAACTATACAAAAATGAAGAAAGGCAGGGGAAAACAATAACCAAACACTTATATCTGAGGATTAAATAATATCTCCAAACTCAATTCAAATAATATAATCGTCCCATGACCATTTCTACCTCCAACTACACCCAATACATTTCTTACATAAACAAACTTATAACAGACAAGGTTTTAATTGTTTATTTTTTTAAATAAACTTCATTAACGAAATTGAAGCAAAATAAATATAATTTTTTTTTTAAAAAAATAATAATAATTTATAGCATCACGCACACATCCGAATATATACAATCGCCTATAATATAGTTTCTAGATGATGTAAAATAATAGATTATCATATTATAATAATAAGTTACATTGTTTTGTTTTTTAAAAAGAAAAAAAAATTGATTATACATTTATTATAAGCAATAACGAAAAATATTCAATATCCAATCATTACATGTTAAGTTTTTTTAAAAATTTGAAAGTTGAACGAAACATACATCTCAATTTCAAAGACAACAGTAAATTATAACATAAAAAAAAATGACTATCCGATTGTTAATGCATAATTTGTTAAGAATGGCAATAGTTTTTTTTTATCCTAGAATTCCGTGACAGGCGTTATAAATAACATTTGCATGCATTGTAATTATTTTATTATATATGCGTGAATAGCAAAGTTATACGGTATAAAATTCTCCTCTTGATATAAGATTAAATGGATAAACTCTTTCATTTTAAATTTTATTTTGCAGAATATTGATAGAAAATTCTTAAAATTGAAAAAACACACATCAAAGTGAAGCGTTTAATAAGAAAATTTTAGCTAGCTTTATTTTAAACAATTTTGTCATTCCGTTATTATTTATTTTTGGTAATACTTTAAAACAAATCATAATTACTTAGCTTACATAACATCCAGGCATTTTAAAGGTAGTGAATATGGATCATCATTTGACAGAAATTTGGAGCTGGCTTCCCTTTGGGGGTTTATCTCTTCATTTTTATATTATTCCAGTAGTATAATAGAAAATCCTCCACAGGTATATTATCAGAATCCTTGCGATGTTTTTTTTTATTTGTTCTAATACTCTTAGAGAGTTATTGATTCTTTTAAGCTTTATTTTTTTTTATATCTTCTTCCTTGGAATTTTTTTTATACTTTCTTTCATGTTTTAAACTTTCTGTCTCTCCCCACTCATGCCCTCTGTCTTTCTTATTACAATCAACTTTGGATGTGTACCAGAATTTTTACTTATAAAATTTTAACAATACAATATTTGAATGGAATAAAACATAATAATAAAAAAAATATTAAATATTAATTTACAAATATTATTCACTAATATACAAATAATCTTTATCATTTTAAATATAAGATTATGAACAATACATAATTAGTAAAATATAAATAAGAAAATTCTAATTAATAATATATCTATGTATTTGCTTACTATGACATGTAAATTTTTCTACTACATACAAACGTCCCTGATGTTGTTCATCCTCCTCTTCTACTACTGAACATATATAATCCAAAACTCTACCAATCAGTACATCCAATTAAAGTTTTAATTCTTTTTAAATCTTAATTTTAACTAGCAAATTACATCACAATTCATTTTTCTCAGATAACTATTTTTAGCCATTGTTAACACAAATGGAAACTTCCCACATTTCTTCCTGGTGCCAACCTGGAAGATCACAATATATATCACTAGGTATTTTTGCAGTAAGTTACTGTGTATTTTTGATGCATGTCATATTTAGTATGTGTACATAATTATATATGTATAAGAAATCAGTAATTAACTTTTCCGTTTAAAATTGTGGACATTTTTTTTATATAAACATCACTGAATAAAGCTTGCAAAAATTGATAGCAATCATTATTTAATACATTCCTCTTACTCTTTCTATCTAAAAACTAAGTTACTGTATTTATTATGCATATATCATATTTAGTATGTGTACATAATTATATATGTATAAGAAATCAGTAATTAACTTTTGTTTAAAATTGTGGACATTTTTTTATATAAACATCACTGAATTAAGCTTGCAAAAATTGATTGCGATCATTATTTAATACATTCCTCTTACTTTCTATCTAAGAAACTAAGTGACCTATTTAAAAAAAATAATGTATCCTATCACTTATTCATAGACATTTTAAACAAATGTATAAAATTTCATCACTTTATATTGAACTTAACTGTATTAAAAATTGATTTTAAAATGTTAAAAAAATTATTAAATTTAAAGAAAAAAATCTTTATACCAAGTGTTGTTAGCTGAGAGGTCAGCGCAGCCACCAAGCAAGCAGTTGGTTGCAGACGGTTGTTGCAGGTTTGCCTCCCGGCAGATTCTATGACATGAAAAAAAAAATCTTTAAACCACCCTCCATTGAGATTATTTAAAATAAATGAAAGTTTTAAAAATAATTTTTAACTGTGATGCATTAAATTATTGAATAATTTAAATATTTTTCTACCCTCTGTTCCATATCTAAGAAACTCGATGTCCTACTGAAAAGATTAGTGTTCCAAATGGATTAGACTGGTATTATTTAGTTATATACCAGATTTCAAGCAATTCTATTGAATTTAAATATATTAAACCTGTTTTAAAATTTTTTTCTAACTTGAAAAAGATCAAAACTTAAATAAACAAAACCAAGTTTTCAACTTTAACAAAAGCATTTAATAAATCTAATCATTTCTCTCATTTATTTTTTTTAAAACAGGAATTTTTTAATGTTTGTATTTAATCATAAATAAAATAATAAGGTAGAGAATTGATTAGAAAGTTGTTTTAATGGAGTTACTTCTATAATTAAAAATAATTAATTTAACGACAGGCAATTATAATAAGGATATAAATAGAAGTTGAAAAGATATTTTAAATTTAAAAATGTAAATAAAAATAGGAGAGAGAAAAAATAAAGTTATTATTTTTAATAGAAATAGGGGGGGGGTCATTTTTAGTAAGGGATATGGTAAACTCTTCTTTGATTTAATATTCTTAATTTTTATAGATATCTTGACAACAATCATGTAAAAGTGATGAAATTGGATGCCATTTGCATATACACTATTTATTGGTGAAGTCAACTTGCCCAGATCATATTATACCAGAATAAACTAATTAATAAGTTTCATTCTTTCTGTAAAAAAAAAAAAAACCCAACAGCAGTGTAAGAATTTTTGATAACGCAAAAAATTAGTATAATTGTTTTACAAAGAATGTATTTAAATATGAAAATCATATGATTTATTTAGCAAACAAACCACTGAGAAAAAATTAAATTATCATCACTAATTTTAAATCTGCATATAATAGTTTGATCATCCATGTTGTATCTGATAAAAGTTAAAAGATTTCTATTCCAAGTAATAAGCAGATAAGAGAGAGTGCTGGCCACAGTGGTTTGCTTTAATGAAAAGCCTGCTTATGTAAATGGATACACCAGAGATATCATTCAACAGTCAATTACCAACAAGTTTACATCAAGTCAATGACGAGCCCGCATACAGTGGATAGAACATTCTTGACTTGAATCATATTTTAAACATTATTTGTTTTTCAATCATTGTCTATTATGAAAATATATTTTGTTTATTTTCTGAACAACTAATATTATTTTCATGTTTTTAAACATATTACTTTCTGTTTTATTTTAATTTTTTTGCAGAAAAAAATGAAACTTATACTAACTTATTCCAGTCTAATTTGTATTTACTTGATGACTCCACCATTGGGTAGAGTGTACATGGAAATTGGATTCAAAAAATGTTTCAATGTGATGAATTGTATTTTTAATATCTTTTCACTGGTTGTATTTAAACATATTAGCTGTGGTAAACTGATTTCATTGCCTCCCCTGCCTTCTACCCACTCCCTGTTTTTTTTTTTTCAAATCTTGTGAATCAAAAAATATATTTAAAGAAGTTGGATTTGAAATATCTTTAGTTGTAAAATTCACAATATATGAAAGGGTCAAAAGAAAATGATCATAGTAAAATATTACAGTATTTTGTCAAATATGCTGCCAAGGTCTTTGAAACTAAAGAGGAAATATTAGATGTATGTGGACCTGACTTTTTAAACATTTGATAAAACAAAACTTTACAGAAATTTATGAGCAAGCAGAATGAAAAATGTGAAGAACAAATTTTGTAAAGATCTCCTGCAATTAACAATGAATTTATGTAGTTGTTTTTGAAGCTATTTTGCAAAACAAAATGACAAAAACATTTTGTTAATAAGTATTCCTAATGTAAGTTTTTGCTTTAAAGAGTAAATAATTATAAAAGTCAGTTATTGTGGATAAAAAAACACTATATGCAAGTTCGGAATATATACTCTGTAACAAGAATACCATTGTTATATTATAATTAATATGTGAATCTACCTTTGTGTAAAAAAAATACTAATATTTTTTGTGAAATAGATTATATTTCATATGAACAGTGTTTA
The DNA here is from genome assembly GCA_028023455.1 of Epiperipatus broadwayi. Classification (NCBI taxonomy): domain Eukaryota; kingdom Metazoa; phylum Onychophora; class Udeonychophora; order Euonychophora; family Peripatidae; genus Epiperipatus; species Epiperipatus broadwayi. The sequence goes on along the minus strand of JAQFVV010012603.1, from coordinate 1,554,016 downwards.
GAGAAATATTGAGCTATTCTTAAGAGATATCTTCGGAGGATAGTCTTTCGATAATGATCTATAAAAGATGAGAAAATTTTAAATTAGATAGAATATATGTAACATCTTTCATTGGTTTTTCAAGCCTATATTCCATTTTGTGGGTTTATGAGTTGGAGCATTGTTTGAAATTTGCAATTTTTACATTTTGTGGGATATATATTGGCCTCCAAAATACTTCAGTCATCTGTAGTTGTGATGTATCCATCCATGCAAAAATTATTGAATCTGTGGGAATTACATGGCTATATTCAAATGCTAATAATTCCATTTATTGTATTTTATTGTTGGTAAAAGGCATCTGTTTTTTTAATCTTTTAGCAAGTGGCGGCAAGAATCTTCTAGTGATTGAAAAAAGTATACCATTCCCTTTTTTTTTTTAAGTTCTTAATAAATATTTTACCATGTCTTAATATTTGAAAAATTAACATTGATTTTGGCCTTAATTTTTAATGTTGTACATGTTAAACAATGATTTGAATTATTTGGTAAAGTTTGTAAGCAGCATTTAAATCTGTTTAAAGTTTTGATGTCTATGATATTTCTCAGTTTTAAAATATATTGTTTTGTCTTTGCTAAGTTTTTAGATTTTGAAATCAGACTCAAATAAAAAAGTACAAGCTAATTTTTTATTTTGAACTAATTGACAAGTTTGATATTGTGTATTAAAAATCAAAAACATGAAGTAATGTGTAGCATAAGAAATAGTGATCATGTGATGTTTAGTGGTTTAATACAAAAAGTAATTTATAAGACAGTAATTGTCAACAATAAATGTGAGTTAAACATAACAAATGCATTAGAAATTGTGTTTCAAAATTCTATCTATTTACAGGGAAAATCAAAGTGGATGCTATAAGAATTACATAGATGATAATGTGCATAAATGACAGTAAATAAGAATGTTAGCAGTGTTTACTTTTTGTAATTATTTTATTGTGTGTTTGTATTTGGTGTCACTGCTAAACATTATTTATGTCTCTGGTTTTACTTAGTTATTATCATAAATATATATTATTGCCCATGTACTTTTTGGAATTTTTTATGCCTGTTACTTGTTTTAAGTGTGTGTTACTTACATTCATTTCATGAATTGGTTTTTGTAATTTTTTTATGAATTTGCATTTGCCTTATTACAAAAATGTTATTTAGTTTTAATAGTCTTAATTTATGTAGTTCTAGATTCCTTGTATGACCCACTTATTGCTGATTATTACTTTCTTATGGATTAAATATAATAATTTGGCTGTTAAATATATTTTTTAAATATATTATATGAATTTCATTTTTTTTATTTCTTATGTTTTCATTTTTTAATGCAAAATATCAAATTTATTGATTAGTTTTTTCTTTGATGTGATGTTATGCACTGTGACTTCTCCTTATACAGAGTCATGAATCTCTCAGCAATTATGTCTAGAGAAACCTGTTAGCCACTTTGACTTCCCTTTCCATTCCCCATCCCAAGTTTCCCTTATTCTTCTTTATCCTGCTCCATCCCATTCCCACAACATAATCTTTGTCAATTCCATGGCCTTTATATGTAATTCCCCCTTTTCCCAAACCCAGCATAAAAATCAATAACCCACTTTCTGTATAATCACTTTTTCTTATATTTATTCTTCCACAACTTCATTATTTGTACCCTTTCTGCTTTCAGACATTTACATTCAATTAACATATGCCTAGTATTTTCTATACCTTCCTTACACAACTTGCAGACTAAATCACCCCCGTTTTTCCATTTACGTGTATAATCCCCTGTTGCTAAAGGTCCCGTTCGAGCCTTAAACAGTAAACTACTTTCCTTGCTATTATCATAAATTAACTCACACCTAATATTCTGTTTACTTTTATATATATTTAAACTCTTTTTACTCTCCATACCAGTTCTCCATCTCTCCAACTCCCTATTCTTTATTAATGCATCTATTCTTCTATCCCATTCAAAATGGTTAGTGGCTCCATTTGATGATTTAGTTGGATGTAAACACATCACAAATGATTATACTTTTTAAAAAAAAGCAAATTATTCAAATATTTTAGAAAGTTTGTGAAATGTTTATTTAAGATTATATTTTAATTATTAGTAAAGATGAGCATAAAGTATAGTTATAGTAGCCTTTTATATTTACAGACTCGTCAGTCAGAGTTTCAGCAAGTCACAGTTTGAAAAAGCATTAAAAAAATAGAAATTTTAAATCACAAATCGTATCTCAGTCAACCATTTCTACATCTTCAACACCATCACGCTTGTGCTTTTTTCTCTACATTTATTACTGTCTTTTTTATAACCGCATTATTTTTGTTGGTTTTATTTGTAGATGGGTGTATATATGTTAAAATCGTATATTTGGTTTTTTATTTTCCAGTTTTGGAATTTCATCAGAAAACTTGGAGTTCAATTGTTAGCAGACATAAAGAAAGTAATATAAAGTATTATTTCTTTCACTGTTATGATGGAGTAAAGATACATTTTCATTAATGGAGTATTTTCACGGTACAAGAACATTGATCATATTTGAAATATTTTTATAATGTATTCTTTGTACTTTCAATAATTCTACTAGTAGAATTTAAATAGTAAAGAATGTGAATGCTCTGAGATTAATAGGTTTATAATTAGTAAACATTTTGTGTTTTGTTTGCTAATAACTTTTAGCTGTTTTTTTTTTCTTTGAGAAACTCCATATTCAATTTTTTTTGCATCTGCAGAAGATGCAGTTTTCACAAATAATTTTAATACATCATAAAAGATAAAATTTAAATGCTCTCTAAAACTAATATACAATAAAAAGCAATTACGCTAATAAAAATAAATTTTTGCTAAACTTATTATTTTTAAATTTATTCATAAATTAATATATTTTGGGTTGTTAGTTTTAAAATTAGAACATTTTCAATATTTTAAAATTAACTTACATCTAATTATGACAAGACCTATCATTTATTATTAATACTAGTTTTTTTTTTTTTGTTTTTTTTTTATAAAGCTGGGAATCTTTCAAACACCCAACAGAAAGAGCCCATGGACTTATAACCTTGTTTAGTGGCTCTTTTTTTCCCCTAACAAAATAAATTATTTTTGTTATCATTTATTTTCAAATAATAATGTTGATAAAAAAGAAAACCAAAGTAAAGTAGATCTGAATTTGATAAATTATACAGTTATGCACTTATTATATATACATATGTAATATTTAAATACAGATATACTTGGAGTTTAGATGTAATTATAGGGGATTTGAACCCAGACTTTCAAGCTTTCTTCAGTTATCCAATCTATTTCAAACAACCGATACACATGATCACATACATGTGAAAAGGGAGCTTGAAAGTCTGGGTTCAAATTCCCTATAATTAGATAAATAGATATACACACACGATGAGAACAATTATATATACATCATTTGTATTACTATTTAGTCTATTTCTTTTATAAATTAATACTTAAAAATAATAACTAATATTGAAATCGTTCCTTTATAATTAAAACTTTTTATATGAAGATAATTGATTTTCTTATAATTTTAAAAAAATATGATTGAAATTATATATATCAAAATTTATTCATAAACTTATTATATAAGTCATATATTAAAATATATTTTGCTTTTAATGTGTCAAAAAAAAAACGACCAATTTATTTTTCATTAAAATTGGCATTAAAAAAATTATATGGACAACCTTGCATTTTTTGCTAAAAACTGTAGGAAATTATCTACAAGATGATATAAAACATGCTTGGAGCAAGAATTTTTCCCTAGATTTTTGCAAATATGACTGAGAAAATTGATGATCTCTTGCTTGTGAAATGCTGCACTCAGAAAATGTTTAATTAATTAAAACAATATTACTTTTCTCTTATTTTTCATATCATTCAATGAATAAAGAGAAAAGTGGAGTAGGTTAGAGGAGCTCATTCTATTGTCTTTAATAAAGTTTTGGTCCTCTGTGTTTTGAAAACATGGTAAAGTGGAGACTTTGGCACTCTCCCACATACAATAAATCATTGGTTTATCATTTTTAATTATCAGTTGTTTTTTTTTAAAAAAATAGTTTTTTATATTTATTACATTTTTTTTCCATTATCAGATTTTTAATAGGATGATGGATGGTTGAAGTGTGGAGTGGATTGAAACCTGCCCATTAAAGTATGAAGATTGGCTATCTTAATATATATCTGAGCACTTATTGCATATATGTGTAGAGATGATAATCTGGACCAACTGATGATTGCTGTTTGGGTGAAATACGGATGTTAGAGATGATAATCTTTTCCAACTGATATATGTTTGGGTGTATCAGTGTCATGAGATAGAATGGAGAGTGGTATGTCAGGTGAAAGTCTGTGTTCATATACCCTATATATTACATTTTTTATAATAAATTATTCAATAAAATTTTGTTTTAATTTTACATTTTTAATTTCACCTGATTTAGAACTGTTTTGCTATACATTCCAATGTATGATTTGTATGTTATGGGCTAATGGAGATGTAAGTATATAGGATAAAATTTTAAATGAATCGTATATATTTAATTAAGTATTTATGTTGATAAATATATATTAATTCAGTGATTTAAGGAACTTTGTTCTGATATGACTTAATGACTAAGTTGATACTTTATTCTGCTCAAAAAAAAGCATTCCTAATGCATATTTTACATTTTAAAACTTGAGAACAGATATGTCTTTTTTTTTAAAAAAAAAAAATCTGCCTTTTTCTTAACTATATATATGAAAAGAGCTTTTTTTTAAATTCTTATGTTTTGATTTCCAATATTAAATAACCTTAAGAGTTAATTTGTTTAAAAGGTTTTTTTTTTCCTTGAAAGTTAAAGCTTTGAATACTAATTAGATTCTCATTACAAATTGCTTCCCTTCCGTAAATTAAATTTAACTGGCATCTTGTCAAATTAATAATATATGAATTTTTTTTTTAAGTTTTCTTTTTGAATTTGCTTTAAAACTACGTTTTCTGCAAGTCAGGCATTAAACTGGACCTTTTTCTTGGTCTAATATATCTTTGAAATAGGATAGTTTTAGCATTTTGCAATTTTGTAAAAGTAATTTTAAATTATTTTCCTAGTTAATTTGTTTGACTCATGTTTTTTAAATGAAAAAATACAGGTATAAAAATAATTTTATTTGATAAAGTATTGTGAAAGGAATTCCCTGATGTATATCATGATAAAAACTTCATTTAACAAAATTGTATATTTAAATGAAATTTTAATATTGTCCAGTAACCATAACAAAACTATTGTAGTTATTTATTTTAAAAAATGTATTTATCTAATTATAACATATATTTTGCATTTCACATTATAATCATTCAAAATATAATTAATTAAAGTGTATTTTTTCTTCTTCTCATGTGTCATAGCATCAGCCAGGAAGCGAACCCGGGACAACTATAAGTAAAGCAGCCGTCGCTGACCTCTCGACCACCAATGCTTGATAATTAAAGTGTATTTTAATAGTTGATGTAAAGGGTTAGTTGAAATTTATAATCTAGATCTAGTTACCGAAATGTTAAAACAATAGTGCTAATGGAATTATCCAATGTTATCATTCATTTGTGAATCATGTTATTTAGATATCCTTATTTGTGTCTTCGATCAGAATAGTTAATGTGTGTACATAAATTCTTATAAATAAACATTTAGCTTTTAATGTTTGTGATAGTAATATTCAATATAATAAAACAAGTTAATGTGGCTTGGAATTATATGCTAGATTATTTCTGTCATCTAATATAAATTATTAAATGTCTTTTAGAAAAAAATTTCAGTTGCATTCAACTGTTAGTAATTACACAGTTGTTAGTATAGAAAGCAATATTTCTTGTATTATTTTCCTTTTCTGTTGATGCTTATTGACTAGTAACAATATTAGCCTTAGTGTGGAATTGAACTCATGACTTTTTGATTCATGAATATTAAATTTAAGGGGATAGTACTGCTACAAATCTAAAGATGATTGGTTTGATTGCCTTGCAAATTGGCACTCGTTAGCCAGCAGTATGTGAAGAAGAGAGAAGAATAATACCATGTGAAGAGTTGTATTTTATTTTAAATTTTACATTATTACTTAAGAATTGAATATATTTGAAATGTTCGAATGAATTTTTCAAAAAACATTTAACAACTAAAGTAGATGATTGAAGTAGTCCGATGTACAGACAAAAATTTAATATAATCTACAAAAATAGTTTATGTGATTATTTATCTTTTCAACATGTGTGTGATCAGGTGGGTCAGCAATATGAGATGGCACTGAGAGTAGTGGGTCGTGTGAAAGTCTGAGTTCGAACCCTGCATATATTACACGTATAAATGCAGGTTTAAGCCTGTACAATGTATTAAAAATAGTTTATGTAAAAAAAAAAATTAACAGAGTTTATAATTATATAATTTATGATGGATAAAAAAGTTATAAATTGTATTTACACATATATTATCAGTATCATATCTATTTTTAATAGTGGTGAAGCTTTGTTCTCTTTAATCTGCTTAGATTAAAGTGAACGAATGTCATATTCAACTGAAGCTAATAGATTCTTTCACAGTGTTATAGTCATAATAACTTAAGGTTGTTTAATGGAAATTTTTGCTGATAATACTTGAAGATATACAAGAATGTTTACTAATTGGATATTAGTTATTCTTATTTGAAGGAAAAAGTAAGCAATATAAATTTATCCTATGGATGCCGTTGTAAAAAAAAATGGGTGATATACTGCAGTCATTATTAATGAAGAATATTATACACTCACATGTTGTACATTTGTGGTTTAACTTTTTATTTGTTACCACATTCACCTTGCTAACTTTATCTAATGCATCTTATTTTCTTAATTGCAAGAAGTATTTTCTGTAATACTTTGTGTGGCCTGTCCTTGTCTATCTTATATGATGCTTTATGGGTCTTTTTCCATTATAGGTAAACCTTCCTCCATTTTCTATAATACTTTGTGTGCAAATCTTTCCTTCTCCATTTTTCTGATATACCTGAAAATTATATATGTAAGCTATTGTTTTGTAGATTTATATTTAATTCTCCTAAAAATAAGTATTAGAATTTATAATTTTAGTATTAGAGTTAAATTCAAGGAAGTCTGATCTTATAGATATAATACGATTATAATTTGCTTATTTTTGTTATATGCAATTTATAGTGTGTTTAACCTCATAATCTCTTTTTCATATGAAATGGAAATGAGAAATTAATTTCAGAGTAACAACATTAAAGGTTTTTAAACCTTTTTTGTAGAGTGCATAATTAATGTAAAGAAATGTTTTAACACCAATGTTTTTATGAACTTATATTTTACAGTAGTAGTAATTTTTTGTGTGTGTCGTGCAGCATAGAAGTGTTGTGTTTGCAGCATCACCATTCACAGTCACAAAGTTGTTATTAAAAAACAATGGAGTTTTAATTTTACAAATCACAATGAAAACTTACTGACACTACCAAAATATCATAGAAAATGGTTGCTGCTACAATTGTGTGCAGTTTAATGCTTAAAATTTGTGCATTTGATATTATTTAGGCATTGTATTTTTTGCATTTTATCATCATCAATTTTAACACAAGAAGAAAGAAGAGTGTACATTTTATTTATTTATTTTGAGAAATATAATGACTGGTTGAATATATTCACTTATATTTATATCTAAATTGGAATGTAGTTTAGTGTGGTTACACACATCATAAATGTGCATTTCTTCAGTTTTTCGTAACTATATTATTAGTAAATAAGCAATTATTTTATCTAGCGCCGTGTTTACAATTATATTACATTCAAATATCAGCCTTTTTATTCCTGCATAAATACTATATCTTGGATTGAAGAGGAAAGTATTCATTTATTTAACACTCTCAAAAGGCATGTGCTCAATTAGCTTGAAAGGCTGATATTTGAATGTAACTATATTATTATTTATTTTAATTATTTTTGTTGATGTCTTAGTATATTTTAAAATTTAAGTTTTGTAATAGATGCTGTATATACGTGTTAAAAATGTTTTATATAATATTGGTTACTATTTTCATGAATGGTCTTACTATTATTTTTTTTTAATAATGTAATTAGTATAATATATTTAATAATTATTGAAAGGCATTATGATGCCACACTCAAATCCCAGCCAGATGAAATAAAAAAAAAAAAAAAAGACAGGATTTTTTTAAAATCAATAATGTCTTTTTCTGTTCATCTGAGCATGTTAGATTGTATCTATCTGATCTATTTAAGATTTCTTGTGTTCATATGTATATATTTAATTTTTTATTTTATTACTTTGTGCTATTTAAAAATATGAGAAATTGTGTACATACATATAGTTACTATTAGTGAAAAATATTTATTTAAGCTTATATTCAGTAGGAATTTAGAAACCAAATTTATTGTCTATAAGATGTCTTATTGAATAACTTCTCTTTAGTTAAAGTCAGAGGTTTTTGTGCATAGATCATATTTTCAGAGACTGTTAGCCAAGTTAAACATTCACACTTTCTGAAAACATATACATAGTACTTTTTAGTATTATCAAATCATTTTCTTACACAGTCTCATCTTTTTTTTTATTTCATGTTAATAAAAGCTGTTTAGTTTGTTCCATTATCTATATTTATATTTTCCAATTTTGTCAGGAAAAAAAAAAATCTTTCTCCTTTATGTTTTCTCATCTCCTTGTACAATTTATCCTGTACCTCTTTCAGCATCCTACATTTCAAAAATAAATGTTCAGTACTCTCTTATCCATAGAAACCATTCTTTTCTCATTTTCTTAATATACAAAAGCTTCCCTTAGTATTATGTTACATCTTTTTATATTTTATATGTCTACTTTTTATTTTATCATTTTCCGTTATTGTATTTCTTTTTTACTAACAAACTTGTTTTTTTTCCACTCTCATAAATATATATCTGTAGTAATTATCTCCCCCCTCCCACTTCAAATGTAAATATGCAAAAGTAAATCTAATTAATTTTGCATATTGTAAAACTTTTCCAATCCAACATGTTTGTTATACTCTCATGTAGTCTAGTTAAACGCGTTTTATTCCTATTTTCTTTCATATACTGCACTGTAGTTTTTCACACATTTTTAATGTGCATTTTAATTTTCCTCATTAAATTAATTCACTCCATTTCTCCTCGAATTAGCCAGCTTTGCTGTTCACAATACTAAATATTATTAAAGAGCACTAAATTTTCTCAGGTCACAGATTAATTTTAACATGAATTAATTAATGATCATTAAAGGAAATTTTTTATTTAATTTTGGATTCACATACACTGAAACAACATTTAGTAAAATAATATATACATACACACATTTGAAAATAAAATTAAATGAAAAATATAGTCTAATAAATATTTAGAAATTAATAAACTCAATTTCACGAGTCATGTGATTGCCTAATTCATACCTTTATTTACTTGCTTCTAGCAAATTGTGTCAGAATGAATTTTATTTCTGATGCAGCACTTAATATATATGTTTAAACATTTGTCATTGTTAGGTCTACTGCAACTCCATTTCTTCTTGTGTGTAAATAAGTAGTATTTCATATTTATGCAGTTGAGTGTATTGAAGAGTTTAATTATTACACATTGTAACAAGCTGATATATATCAACTATATATAAAATGTATACAATTTTACTTGGTTTTACACCTTATCTTTTTTTTTTTATATGTACTTTCAAACAATTTATCATTTTCTTAGTTGAAAATATCTTTGTTCAAACTGGTTTTTCACAGGAATAATCAAGTATTAAAAATTTAATAGAGTAGTTTATAATCATTTCATTTTTTGTTAGCATTATTATTGAGGTGATGACATCACTGGTTGACGCATTTGTTATTTGGTCCAGTCTGTGCTATTAACGTGGAACATTTTTTTTTGTTTTTTTAAAATAAGATTCGATACCATAAGTTTATACTATTATTGTAAAGTAGGTTAAATTTGAAAATAATTTTATTTTAACTTTTAAAAATGTTTTGATTTTTTTTCCCCTTTACACTGAGTAATAAGCATTCTTATTAATTTTACAATTAACTATTTTATCTATCATGTGTATAGGCATAATAGCCTTTTTAATAAATAGCCAGATGTGATGCAAAAGCTCCAACAACACCTTGTATAGCAATAATGAAAAAGGTAATACATGACTATGTCCGTTATCCAACAACACCTTTGTAACATTTTTCACTATAATTATATGTCCGTTTATCAACCGTTATTTATTAAAAGGTTGGCCAAGTTTGCTATATGCAAACTATCTTTTTGAAGAAAAAAAAAGAGTTAAACTTCTCGAATAATATTTGGTCTGCATTCGAACCCCAGATCATTGGCTTGGCTATTGGATGCATTGCTTCTGCATCACCAGACTCTTATCTATATGTATCAGATTTTTTTTAATAACATTATATATATATTTGAAATTACTCTGGAACCCAATGTCCATGGATTTCTGTTCCATTGTCTCTTGCAGTGTTCAAACATCTTAAGGATTCCTGAGCAATATACCATTCTATTATTATTTGTAAAATAATGCATAATTATTATTTTTTCTATCCTAATTCGTATTTGTAAATATAGGCAAAAAATAAGACAGCCTGGCATACATTAAAGTTTTCTTTAGATAGGCCTCTGTAGAATACTGAAGAAGATATTTTTCATTGTTCGTTCAATTGCCAAGTGATAAGGAGTTTGAGGGTTTTCTATTTGGTTTTAACATCATAATTAAAAATAGCTAAATACTCATTTTGAGTGTGAGTCACTGCCTGAAAGCCTAAGTCTGGTTAGATTAGGAACTCCAGATCATGGTCATAATAAATGAGGTTAAGTTGCCTGTCTATAGGCTGAATAAAGGTAAAACAACCAGGCAGTAGAATGCTATGGCCAAGAAATAACAATTATCATCATTGGTAGTTTGTCTCTTAATTTATTTTTATTATCTCAATTTTCAAAGTCACACCCTCCCTTAGGCTTTATATGATTAATAATATGTTTAATTATAAGGGATTTGGACACAGACTTTCATGCTCCAATATACATGTTTCGTGTTGAACCAGCAATCATCAGTTAGTCTAGATCATCATCTCCACACATATAACCACTGCTCGGTTTATATTAAGATAGAAAATCTTCAACAGTGGATAGATTCCAATCTATTCTATCCTCCAACTCTTCAGCCATACATACCATTGGAAATCTGATGATAGAATACCCAAATTTCTTGTTGATGCCAATATTAGTCCTGCCCATGTTGTCTTTAGTCACTGACCCCTCATGTATAAGACCTTGTCCATTTAAATAAATAGAAGAGGGATGGGTAGGATACAGGCTTAATCTGTACTATTTAAATATACAAGTATAATTTATATACTTAGAGTTTAGCTATAATTATAGGGGGTCCTGCCCATGTTGTCTTTAGTCACTGACCCCTCATGTATAAGACCATGTCCATTTAAATAAATAGAAGAGTGATGGGTAGTATACAGGCTTAATCTGTACTATTTAAATATACAAGTATAATTTATATACTTAGAGTTTAGCTGTAATTATAGGGGATTTATATAGACTTTCTAGCTTCATTCAGCTATCCATTCTATCTCATACATTCAATACACATGACCACACATGTGTGGAAAAAATAAATGATCTCCAACATACATATTTCATGCTAAACCAGCACTCATCAGTTGATTCATATCATCAATAAAATTTTGCATTTATAGAGAATGATTGATTAAGCTAATTATTCCTCTTTCTTTCATTCCCTGATATTTCAATTTATTTTTTGCATTCATGGATTAAAAATATAGCACTTCTATATGGGAAGCATGCTAGCATATTGGATTTGAAAAAAAAGATATTAGATAACTAGCTATTTTCTGGAGCAAACCAATTTTTTCTACCTCGGTTCTGCCACTAAGTTTGCCTGGATAGTAGATGTTAGAAGATAATGTTTATTAAATCTTTATCCAGCACTTCCCTATTCATATCCATACTAGTTTCTGATTTATGTCTTTGTCATTGAAGAATTTTGGACTGGATCTTTTGAATCTAATTCCTCTTTCATTCAGAAGCCATATTTTAACCTTTTTTTTTTTTCATTATCATAATGTTTTGTCCAAACCAATTTATTTGAGCAGTTATAATATTGATCTAACATTACTTCAATATCTTTTTATTTGTTTTATAATGACTGCAGGCACTTTTATCCTTGGTAAGATTGGTATAAAACTACAAAATATTACATTATCCCAGTTTACACAATAGGTGGGAAAACTGGAATATCAGAAATCAACTATAGTTGATTTCTGATAAGTATTTTGTAAGCTGGGGATCCTGTGATATTTTCTGTGTGTGTGTTTTTTTTTATCAATTCTAGTCAAATGGCAAAAGTTTCAATAATATTTATAAAACTGAGAATACCAACACGTTTGGATATTGAATTTTGTCTCATCACAAAACAATATGTATTTTTGAGTCTCAGGATGGTCGTATGATAGTGAAGAATGAGTAAATGATAATGTGATGGATGAAAGTTGCATAAGATGTGAAAGATCCAGATGCACTAGTTCTAGATCCAAAATTTTTCAACTGATAAAGACCATGAACCAGAAACTAATTTGAGGATATGGATAGAACATCATTGGATAAGGATTTAATAAACAATATCTCTTAATATCTATTGAAGTCTAAAGGTTGCAGAATTGACATAGGAAAAAAATAGTTTGTATACTGGATTTAAGTAATTATTCCTCAAAATTTAAAAACTCACATATATATAAATAACACTGAACAAATAATTAGAGGGTGTGTGCAGATATATTTAAAATTAAAAATATTTTTTCTGTTCAGATTGTACTCTATCCTGTATGATTTGATGTAGTAACAGAGTGGTAAATTCTGGAGGTTATGAGTTGCCATCCAGATCTATAACTTTCAGTGTTCAAACTTTTTATAAATTCCTTTACAATATGCTATTCATTATGTATAACAGATCAATTTAAATAATCTTGTATTTTATCCATTCAATTTAAAGAATGTTATATTAATAATTTTGTAGAATATAATTATAATAAATCATAAACATTAGATAATTGTTAGTTACACCCCAAAAACAGTTTATAATACATAATTTATAATTTATCGAATAATTATTGTCTAAATGGCACAAGCTAAGAAGATTGTTTTGATTCAGAAAATGAAAGGTTGATATTTATAATAGTTTGCTTTCCAATTAGTAATTATATATTGCATACGATTTTGATAAGTCTAGGACATCAAGTAAAGTATTGCAAGTGCACAAGAAATTTACTGGTGCATCTTTTCTTAGGTTGGCAGGTGTGTCATTATAAAGAAAAGAATGACTAGATTCCTAACCATTCATGAATCCTTAAAAATAATGGGTTGTGCCAAACTTACCACTCTCTGACCTCTGATATTTACAAGTACACAATGAAGTTCTTTGGAACTTATTACAGGCAAGTCATTTATGTATAAACTAGCTAGACATCCAGTTATTGGTTGGAAAGAGATATCTAACTGGTTTTTAAGTAGTAGAGGAAGATTCCAATTTAATAGGGTTTGATCAGTTGCAGACTTTACTATTGATGATGATGGAACCACTCTTCTATGGGTGCCAAATGTATAATTTATTATCTCCTTTTCATCATTAAATGCTCACAGACATAATATGCATCTTGGATATATTTGATTTATTTATTTTTAACATTTCATTTAATTGTAATTTATATAATTTATAGTCTGGTAATTATATACATTTGTAACCTGTTTTCCATTTTGACTGAAGAACTAATTGGAGAGAAATATTTTTTTTCTTGCAAATAACTTCGTTGTTACTAGGTTCAGATAAAAGTTTTTATTTTATATAAATTATTCACAAGTGCACAATGAATAGCTGTAATTATGTTTTTATACTGTAGTTATAATTAAAGTGTATGTTTGTGTGTACACATTATATTATTAATAACAGTTATCATTTATTTAAATGCATGCTTTAGTTAAACCTGGTAATATCACTATCAGGATGAAAGTTCATAATGATTCAGAATGCAAGTATAAAAAAGGAAATTAAAGAAGTCTATATATTACTTAATTTAAGAGGAAATTATCTTATTATTGTCACATGCATGTGTGTAAAAGACAGAACTTGTGCTTTTATGTATGTAATACTACAATTTAATCTATATTTGTTAAACTTCTTTACTTCCTGTACTCTTATCTCCAGCTCTATCATTTTAGATAAATATATTAAGGATTATTAGTAATCATTTATTAGACTCTTACTTATCTTATCATTTCTAGCCTAGATATAACTTATAAAACTAACTTGAAGAATAGTATATATGTGCATTATTTTTATATATAATAAATGTAACTACACGGTATTGTTAATCTAATTTTCTTCTCTTTTTTTTCTTATGTGTAATATATATATTTAGATACATTTAAAACTTCCATTCCACCACACATTCTCCAAACATATGAATAGACCCCTGAAAAGAATGTTTATATAGCATATATAGGTGTATATCAATGTATAAAAGGTGTTCAAATATATTGCCAAAAATAAAATTTATAGCAAAATAGGCAAATTTTATGTTCTCTTTTTAAAAATATATTAATTACAGTATATATTTTTTGCCAACTTTCTCCAAAGAAGAAATTCTGTTGAGCATATATATATATATATATCTGTTGTAGTCGTAAAAATAACATTTACATGTAAAATTCAAAATTATAAATTAATCATAATTCGGTGCACCCATAATTCTATAATCTTTTATAAATACTTTTTCATTGGTCCAATTAAACAATTTGCAGTTGGAATAATAAAGTTTTATTCATTTCTGCTTTATAAATACTGTATATTAAGAACAATAATCCATTCTAATTAATCGAATCCAGAGCCATCTATAATAAGTTTGGGTAATAGTAACCAAGCATTGGATTTGCAAGCGCACAAATCCAAAGATATTTGCAGTAATATATAATTGAGGTCAGTAAAATATGAAGTTTACCTGATGTCAAATGTTAAAATTACGTAGATGTACAAATATTTGTCTTGGATTATAGGATTTGAATTGATGTCATTAGCTTAAATAATGTGTACAAATTCATTTTGCTCCGTCCTCACTGATGGAAATCTGTAACCAGAAAGTAAACCTAAAAATTTGTTTACTGTGATCATTTGGATCCATTGATTAACTCATGCTTATAATAAATGACTTTAGAGTTGAATAACAACCTGGAATCCTGCTTCTAATACAGATTGAAAGAAAACGTGGATAGTTAGATATTGTCTTATTTGCTCAATAAATGCTAATGTGTCATGAAGTTTTGGTTTCTATTTAATTTCATTAATAAGATTACAGTCTGTTTTTTTAATAGGCATCTATTCCGTTGTTTGTTAAAGAACCCTATAAGCTTGTTTATTAACTGCTAATCTTTAAAAAAAAAAAAGTTCATTTGTGCTTTGCTTAATTAATTTTACTTCTTTGACTCTGTATGCTTTAACATAGTGCCAGAGGGCTTAGATGTAGAATTGAAGATCTGTTGATCAGAGCTTAACTTTCAATTCAGAGAATACCACATTATATCCAGAGCATATATATAATCATGCAATTTTTTTTCTTTCATAACAGGGTCTTTTTTTAGAGAGGTGTGGCTCCATTAATTTAATTTTTGATTCTATAGATTTCATAATTTTTTTATACAGACCAACTATTATTCTCTTATTTGTGATACAAGATTCAAATCTGTCTCTTTGTTGAAATATTGTTTTATTTATTGCATTTCATCTATAAATCATCTTTTCAAATATAGTAGTCAACTAAACAATAATTTATTTCTTCTCTTCAACCCCCCCCCCCACCTCATAATACTAGTTTTTCCTGATTTATTCCTTTTATATAGATGCTTATTTTTCACAGTACATTTTTTTACATCCATTAAAAAATATATCCAATTATATCCTACTATACATGATGAATAATTCTTGATCAACCTTCCAAGTTGGACACAAGAATCAAAGTTGTGTTCAGTTCTTCCTACTTTCAGATATTAAAAGTTAATATGTATGAAAATTTGATCTTGAAGCCCCCTCCACCCAGATTGAAGAATAATGTAGAAAGAACTGATATGAATTCAAGAATGTTTGCATGTTAACACAACTTTCCATGTGAGTTACACATATGGAGAGATAAAGTTGATATCTTTTAGATTTATTTAAAGCACTACATATCTTAAATAATATATTTAAACACATACGTTAATGGTCTTCTAAAAAAAAAAAAATTGTTAAGACCATTGGTTGTAGTTATTGTCATTAAGCAAATATAAGTTAGTTGTAGAGAATTACACAAATAAATCATAATTTTTGAAATGTTGATAGTATGATATAAAAACAATAATTTGGATAGAAAGTATTTAGGAAATTATAAAAGACCACATTAAAAAAATTGAAATAGATCCAAGTTTAAGATTTTATGAAATCTTTAGTTGCTAATGAAGAGATAAAGAAAAGAATTATCAAAGTTTAATAAAGTATTTATGATTCTTTAAAAGAAAACATTTGATACAAAAAATAGATTGAATCAATGTGTGTTTTGTGGATCATTTTTACAATAGTCAGAGAAAAGAGTTGAATATTTATTTGTATGACAGGTAGATGTAACACCTATCTGTACTTAAATAATTTATATAATCTTGATTTTTCTGAGTAATTCAAAGTTTGATTACATTATTTTCCATATTTTTTCTTATAATGAAATTAGAATTATCTAGATTTTTGAATCGAATTATGATAATTTAATTTTTCTATAGAGTGGATTGAATTCTGTTTTTCAATTTCTGATAGTTTGAGAGAGCAGCTGCAATTGTTTCAATGTAATGCAAAATAAAATTGATATTTGAGGGAAACTAATGCAGAGAAATAGTCCTGAGTAGTTTACAGTCAATGACAACTCGTCAATGACTATTGCCTTATGGGAAAATAACAAATCTGGATCTTGAAGGAAAATATAATTTTAGAATAGATAACAGATTATAGAAATATAGTAGCAATTCATAATAACTGTAGGGCTAGGATTGAACTTAAACAGGCTTTTTTTGTACTCGCAAATGCATATAATGACAAAACCACATGTTATTGTTATTATTATTGTCATTATTATTATACCCTAATATTTTATTAACACAATTAATTGAACAATTATAAACAAAATTCAAAAGAAAATTAAATACGATAAAATAATCACAAGCAGTTTCATAATTATTATTGCTGTGATATATTAAAATGCATCTTCATTGAAATATCATATTCAGAAGGTGTGTAACAATTATTTTTATGAAGTCCATATTATTTATTAAATAAAAATAATATATTTATTTGAAACATCCTATTTATAGTACTATTTAAAATAATGGATGCTCTGTAATTAAGTTTTATTATAGATCAATTAATAATAATTTTTAAAAAACCTTTCATCATTTTCTTTTTTTAATAGTAGAATACGAACATATAATTATTTTTTTGATGTTTCATTTACTTTATATATTAAATATTGTGAATTTCAAAAATAAAACATTTTTTATAAATAAAAAAAAAAAAACCCCATTTAAGATGCAATTGTATTCTTAAATAAATCATTAAGTTTTTGTAATCAAAGAATACAGAACATTTATTATTGGTTTCAAGGAAATAACTGGATTAGTTTATCTGCATTTTACTATATTTAAGAATTTTAATCCTATTAAAAAAAAGTTTTGATGTAGACAGTGTGATGTAACTTGATTTGATTCCAGCTTCTACAGGAATTGTTCGAAGTTCATCTAATAAACTATTGCTGAGTATTATCCTTCTAAATATACTTATCATCACAATATGAAGTTACATCATGACAGCATTGACAAATCATGAGCTTAGCACCTATAAGATGATGACACCTATCTTTTCATTGATGAAGAGTGCATAATACTACAATTGCATTTTTATTAGCAGTCATCTGGGCCAGATTGACAACTTATATATCCTCTTGCTAATAATTGCTAGGCCCAGTTCCTGACTAATAGCTGGTTAGCTTCAGGTCATACTTAACTGGATTGGGTTTATAATTTTTACTTGGAGCTTATGATAAATTAAAACCATATTTGTTGCTAGGTATTGGATGTGATACAATATCTTCAGAAAATTTAAGAGTTGGGATAAACTTTTATGATAGTAATTAACTGTTGAATTGTGTATCTTGATATATAATAATGGAGTTTGGCCTGAAGATGTGAAAAGTACCCTGAAAATAATTTTGTATCTCTTGCTTTAAAAATATTATTGATAGTTTTAACTTGAAGAATTTATGGGAAGATAGAACATTACATCGGAGAGGAATTTAGTATTTAGAGAGGGTAAGGTACCAGAAGATATTATTGGTATGGTTAGAATGATTGCAGAAATATACATTGAAAAAGAATAAGGAATTGATGTTGTACATACTGTACCGGTCGGATTTGTATGTTCACATAACAAGATCTAGCATCTAGGCAAAAGTACCTTGAATTCAATTGGGTGCAAGATACATAAGTCAGGAACATTCATGAATTCTGCCCTATTTTCCTATTTCCCAGATCTATTGACTTATGAGCAACAATCCTGATGATATCAATCTAATTTCATTTCTCACCGCCGGCATTGCTCATCGGAGACACAAAAAGACTCTAAGCTACATTTAATGATAGACTAACTTAAAAACAAACTATACTTTGGGAACAATGAAGGCTTCTGACCTTGCATATTAGTTATGTATTTTAGCGGAGATCATCCAGTCATCATGAGCATAACTTATAAATTAATATTAATTTAAATAAAAGAAAGCACTGATTTGAAAATTGATATATATATATTAAGATTTATTATATTCATAACATAAATAAATGTGTCTGATTGTTTGTCAGACACTAGCCTCATAAATATTATATATAGAATTCAGATTTTATAATAACTTTGCTGATATTTGCGGCTGTGCCAATAATAAATACCTTACAGAAGGAGCGCTATGAGAAAAGTATTATTAAGATACTATCCCACCCCCAGAGAAACAAATATAGCATTTAACTGATTTGAAAAAGAATAGTTTAACAAGCAAATATTACATTTTTATAGAATGTAATTATTAAATTGGTTTATAAAGTGGCAGACGTGTGGGATAGCTAATTAATATTTATATTAATAATAAGTTCGTCGCAATGACGCGTATATTAAATAATGGGCATAGATGTCTGTTTTAGCAAAGTCACACCACTATGGCTTACGGATATTCATGGGTTTACTAGAAATATAAGGAAAGGTGGTACGTGCATGGCGGCAGTTTGGGTGGTCCAATTATGGATCCTGGAGTGTGCTTCATGAAGTTTATTGAACGAGAATTACCGATTTACTCTGCAAATGTTGGCAGGATCGGTTTAGAAATGAAGAGTGGTCGGCGATGCATTTATTGGGCTGGTTTTTCCAGAGCGATTCCCATATAAAGCACGCACATACAACCAAATATGTCCCCAGAGTGGTTTTACAGCCTGGTTCAAGGACATGGAGAATGACGATGGGGCTCAACTTAGCGAATATCTCCATATAAGAGAGAAGCACGAATATATAAAACGAAATGGCCTTTATGTATGCAATGCTTGAGAATAATGAAGCATAAATAGCTTTATAGATGATCTTACTTGTTTAATACCCATAAATTATAGAATACCCTGCGTAATGGTGTGATTTAATCACCAAACAGGCATGGATGATAAATTTAACTAAATATATAATTTTAAAATATAAAGAGTCCCCTCTCTTTTTATTTTAAGTTATTCATAACTTCCCACACATTTCATAAATATCAATCTTGGTTAATAAATGCTTTTATGAAAGTAAATAAATTGATACATAAATAAATGGGATGGTGGTAATAGTTTGGATAAAATATAGATTTTATATATATAAGATACATTAAAGTTAAAATAGCGCATTATTATTTAGAAAGAAAAATAAACATTTTTAGAAAAACAGATGTTGATCTGTTTTCTATAGCAAATTTTATAATTTAACGACTTTATTTTTCCAAAATCGCGAACACCTGCACAAGTTGAGTATGACTTGTTTTTAATTAATTTACGTGCTTAATTACCCCGTAAGTAAAAGGGTAAGCAAAATAGAAATAAAGTATATGTTAGCGATTTTGGAAATTATTATTGGCATTTAAAAAGAAAAAATATATAAATATATTAAACTAGAATTATTTGCCGCATGGAAATAAAGGAAGAAAATATATTAAAAGAGGCTTAATGAGGATAAGTTATATAGAGTGATATAATAGAAAGTTACATAATATGAAAACATTTAACTATAGTATCAGAACAGAGCGTCAGGATTATAAAGAAGGCTGAATTTGATAATCAAGAGCGGTTAAAGTTCTTTTACCTTAATATCTGGAGTAGCAGTCCTTGATAAGAATAATGTTTATCAGCATTAGTTCATTAGATCTAAGGTTTAAATATGACATGATAGGTAGCATTTAATTTATCGGCAGATATTTAGAGTTCATTAGTACAGGATCCGGAGCTTCGCTGTGGGAAAAGCATATTGGAATGGAGGGGGAGGTGAAATTTCCCCTACTCGCGGCACATTGGATGAAAATTAAAATTGACGTGGATTTGGTTTGGCATCATCTTTATTTTGGTTGTCTCCTTTCCTTTTGGATTCAAATCCAGCAGTATTTATATTTCTATTTTGGTGATGTAGCATAGCAACTACTGCTGGACCTGAGGCATTTTAAGCACTTAACATACAGCTGAAATCAGCTGTCCTAAGACTTTTGAAACAATGCAATTCTGTTATCAGTTTCTCGAACAATTATTTTAAAATCAGTCTTATGATTTTAAAATAAGCTGGCATGGACAAAATTTCCACTAATGGGTTTATTTAACTATTACAAAATTGTAATCTTTTTACTTTTAACTAATGGGCTTTTCCATGTAATTGTTTTTGAGAAACTTTTTAAAAGAATTGCATCATTTCTGACTGCTAAATTAAATATGAATAATAATGTTTCATATATGATTTTAAGTACAATTTATATATAACATAAATTTTAAGAATTTGTCAGCAATCTCCTACACTGAAATATATGTATATTTATCCATTACGCATGCATACACATGAAAATAATATTAAATATTTATTTATTAAATGGTTTTAAATTAAGATACATAAATATCCACGTTATTTATGTTAAAGTACTAAAGCAAAAGAAATATACGTACTAATAAATATATATATACGTGCGTAAGGACGGGTTTGAACATAGTTAGATGGTAGGAGATTGGATGTGGGTTGTGAAGCAGGATCTGAGCATCATATCATCTGCTTCAATACAAATCTTAGAAAAACCATTTATACAGTAAGTAATCTAAAATAAACTTCATGACCATTTTGAAAAGTAACAGTTTATTTTGGAAAGAGAGAAAATTGATTTGGAATATGAATTAGACTGGGGAATGAGACTGAAGAAGGAAAAGGGGTTAGACAAAGATGCTGCATGTCACCCAAGCTTTTAAATATTTATTTGGAAGACATGTTAGATAAATATTTAGATGCTGGAAGAGCTATTTTGGTGATAGAATATTAAAATGTATAAGATTTTCAGATTATATGGCTAATAGCTGAGGATGAAAAGAATATGTTGAATAAATTGACAGAAAGATATATGGAATGAAGATTAATATTGATAAGTCAAAGTGTTTTTGGATAGGAAATAATAGAAAAGTAATACAAATTAATATTAATGATGAGATAGTTCAATGGGTGGAGTGGATTGATACCTGGTTAGTTGGTTGACTGAGAATGGAAGAAGCAAAGATGAAGTTTAACAGAAGATAACATTAGCAATGGAAGCATTTATTAAAAGACAGTTTTATAGACCTTTGAAGAGTGAATTAAGGAAAAGATTGAGTTCTATATGTGGAGAGTATTACTATATGATTGTGAAACATAGACAATGAGTAAAAGATTGGAGATTTTCGAGATGTAGATATGGAGAAGAATGGAGAAAGTTAGTTAAATAAAATACAACAAAATGAGGAAGTTTTGGAAAGAGTGGATGAAAAAAAAGAAGATTGAGGAAATAAATAAAAAGCAAAACTAGATTAGACATATTAAGAAGAAAGAAATAATAGTTAATAATGTTTTGGAAGAAATGGTGGAATGGAAAAAAAAAAGATAGGAAAAGATTGACCTTACTGGATAGTATAAGAGATGGGAAGAGATATGTGACGTTGAAGATCTAGACAATGAATGGAATAGAATGTAGGAATGGATTCATTGGATATGCGATTGCTTTCTTGACCTGGCTATAAGATATGTATTGACAAAAAATTTGTAATTTTATATAGTGTATATTTTTTAAACATACATAGATGAAGAATCTTGATCCAGCTAATAAATTTTATATATATCGTTTTTGTTAATATCCATAGAATAATTTAATGTAGTGTCACGTATTTTTGAAAATGGGAAGCTAAAGGAGTGAAAGTAAATGGAGATTATTTAAGTCATTTAGATTTTGCAGATGATGTAGTTGTTTTTTGCAAATAATGCTTTAGAGC
This sequence comes from Epiperipatus broadwayi, assembly GCA_028023455.1. Lineage (NCBI taxonomy): Eukaryota > Metazoa > Onychophora > Udeonychophora > Euonychophora > Peripatidae > Epiperipatus > Epiperipatus broadwayi. The sequence goes on along the minus strand of JAQFVV010012603.1, from coordinate 1,531,277 downwards.
TACAGGAAATGTTGCAGGAGTTATCAGATGGAAATAAGAAAGCAGGACAGGACTAAAGATAAATGTTAAAAAGACTAAAGTAATGTTTAATAGATTTTCTCAAAATATGAAAATAAAGATTGATTATGATGAGTTAGAAGAAGTTAACAGTTACAAATACCTTGGTCAGATTATTAATACAGATGGAAATATAATGGATGAAATTGATCATAGAATTAAACTTGTTTGGAGTGCTTTTGGTAGAAATAACTTGATACTAAAAGGAAATATGCCTATGTGTTTGAAAAGGAAGGTTTTTAATAAATGTGTTTTGCCAGTTCGTACTTATGGATCTGAGACTTGGATACTTAATAGAAGAGCAATACAGAGACTTCAGACCACTCAAAGAAAGTATGGAGAGATGTATGTTGGGAGTAACAAGAAGGGATAGAAAACGCAATGTATGGGTAAGAGAACAAACAGGTGTTACTGACTTCATTGAAAAAATTAAAAGACTGAAGTGGAGTTGGGCTGAACATATTGTTAGAAGAGATGATAATAGATGGACAATTGAAATTTTAAACTGGATTCCAAGAGATTGTAAAAGACCCAGAAAGAGACCGCGCATGTGAGATGGATGGATGAAATAAGAAAGTGTGCAGGGATGATGTGGAGAAGAGAAGCTAAAGATAGGAAAAGATGGATTGAACTTGGAGAGACATTTATCCTGCAGTGGATTGATAATGGTTGATGGTGATGATGATGATGATTTTTCTATAAAATTCTCCCCAAATTTTAGAATGCCCTTTCGATTTATATATATGCTAAAACATATTCGGAGTTTAATTTTAGCGGAGCATCTCAGAAGCATAGCCTGAGAACATATTGAGTCCTTGATGATAGTTAGGGTTTAAAGCGTTTTAAAAATAAGTTTTGTTTTGTTAAATTACCACTGAGTGCCTAGTAATAATTTTGTGTTTGAGACTTGGCGTAATTATTTTTTGTTTTCCGATCGCTTATTATAAATATAACCAATATTATTGATTTTTACCGTAATTTTGTTCTACGTATACGGCTATACTAAAATTTATTTATTTAAAAAAATTAAACTATATATTGTTCATATTTGAATTGTGTTTATTGTGATTATTCTGACTAAAACTCTGTAGTTAATGCTTTGGATTAAAATATAGTATTCCCTCTAGCTGTTCTTTAATGAAAGTTTTGCCCTTTAATTATAGATGGCGTACTTGATCAGAGAAATATTTGTATTTATTTTGCTGACTCGTCTGAATTTTTGGCATTCCATTCATGCTAACAGTCAAGGAAAATAATGGAAAACTATTTTTAGACATTGCTGATTATAGTTGTAACTATCGATAATAAATTCCGCTGTGTAATTTTTTAATTAAAAATAAACATTTTTAAAGAAACGAATTTTTTTTTTATTTGATAAAAAATGTAGTTTTTTTTATAGTTGTTGTTAATTTAATTAAATAAAACTAATCGTTTTCTTCAATTATTGGTATTATATATTCTAGATATGCTATACTTTTTTTCTTTATCCTATTTTTTGGGGTGGAGGGTGGGAGTGGAGTGTTGAGCTTGAGGGAAATTTGATTTTCTATCGATAAAAAATTGTATTTGATAACTGTAGATGTAATAGAATAATATAGTGTTTAAATAGAGGTCAAGTGTTATCTTTATTCCTCCACAAGAAATTACTACGAATAGAAATATTGAAAAGGAGTACAATTTAAGTATTTTTATTTTTAGTCATCATCTTCATGGTTGAAAATGATGATGATTAAAATTGCGTGCTTTTCAATACAAGTTAAACGTGATTGATAATTTGCTGTACCATGACATTGAATTCTGTCACTCTTATTATTGGAGTAAACCATTTACTGTTGTAGATGATGAAATAAAAAAACAATTTTTTTTTCGTAATTTTCTTGTAAGTGATAAACAAATGATTTATTGGTAAGAGATCACAAGAACTCTCAAGTACTGGATGTGGAACTAGTGCCATGAGCTATAGACTTTGAATTCCGAAGTCTACCATTGGACTAAGCCCTGAGTCTTTTTAAAAGACCATGGTTATATTTTCACCACAATCTCAAATAAAATATAAAATAAACATAAATTCTTTTGTAAAATTTGGTGAAGTCTTTGACAAATCTGGATGGACCATTTTGATAAATCTGATTTCTGTGTATACAGCAGCATCTCATCAATCTGTTTGTTAATTTTACACTGCTATTGTGCTCATCTAGATCAGTTCAGCTCAAACTCTTTTTCACTTGCATATTCCTTGCAATCCAATCCCACTAATTGTATTCTTCACATTGGTCGAAATGCTTGTAATTAATTATTTCAAATTTACAATAATAAAGTTGTGCTAACACACATATAACGTAAAGCTGTATAAATTATTTAATTGTAGTCAATAAATTAAAATGGCTATACACTTTTGAGAAAGTGTATTTCTCATAATCATATTCTGTTATGACTCTCATTGGCATCATTATATATGTACACACAAACTTTATGCAAATGAGTCAATTACCCCATCTTTTGGATATAGCAAAACATGATTCTTTGCAATTAATGGCGAAGGAGTCTTCCGCTATGAGGTAAGCTTCCTTTACCGTATGTTTAACATCGTGCCTCTCAATATAAAATTTTGCAGAGGCTCGTGTCTGGATACTTTTTGATGTGCAAAAACTGAAATCCATTCTGGGTTAGAATGCAATTTATTATACCTATACTTATGCTGCGGCAATCTAGTAGTTACGGAGGCTCTGGTCTCACCGTAGTATGAGGCTTTGCATCCATTGTGAGGGCATGCAAGGTTATACACGGCCTGTGGGGTCTGATCAGGAGTTATGGTGTCTTTAATATTGTTAATAAGCCTATTAGTTGAGAAAGATATGAGAAAACTCAAACGAAACTCTGTAGAGAAAGTCCTATAAAATGTCCTATACAAAGAGGGCACATAAGCCATTTTAATTTGTTGACTGCACTTAATTTGTTAATTTATACCGTTTTATGTTATATGTGTGTTAGCACAACTTTATTATTATCATAATTTTGACAAGCATAAAGCATAAATCTATGATTTCAATTTTATGTTTTAATTATAAATGGATAATCCAATAATGGGATTAAAAAGATATGAAATAATAAAGTGAGTAGATAGTATATATATTAATATTCAAAACTCAAAAGATATAAATTCAAGTAAGTATATCACAGACATATTTAAAAACCCACATTGTATTAATTAAATGATGTATGTGATTTTGTCTGCCATGATTCAAATTTTTTTTTACATATTATTCCTGGTTTATATCCTAAGTCAGGAATTAATGATCTAGGTGCTTTGACATTTCAAGAAACCATTTTGACTATTACAATTATGAGCAAACCTTTAAATCCAAGAAATATAAACACCATTTTTTAAAAAAATGCTATGAAATTTATTTTAGAATAAAAATTGGTGTTTTAGAAAAGAAATAGGGACTCACATTTGTTGTGTGATGCAAATGAATACTATACTCATAGGATGGCATAGCATTCATGTTTTGTAAAAAAATAAATTCAATAATGGAACCTCTGGTCATTAATACAGCATGTATGAATAGTGCATGTTCATAGATTCATCAGGTCTCAGATTTTTATAGTGAGAATGAAATTTTTTTTTTCTTTTACATAAACAATATGCATGAAATTTTTGTGGTGACATAAAATAGTTCTAGAAAAGACCCAGTTTCAGAAAAATAATTTGATCAATTGTTGCAGCATAGATTGTATCAAGTAATGTGTATTACATTTGTAGAGTAGAGGCAAGGAAATTGTTCTGCATTAGAATTAACCAAAGCATATATTACTAGCTCCATATAAGAAAAACAAAGGGCACATGTGAAATTATATATTATTCACACCAATGTAGGTTATGAAAAAAACATTGTTAAAACAATGGAATACAAACTGGGAATACATTTTTCTAATCAATGGTTCCAAAATTAAAGGTGTTTTTGTTGACTCTTGGGTCAGGCAGAAAATTATTATGGGATAAGGAACTACATCTTGGTGTTTCACAAGGACCTCCGCAAACTTCTGGCAATTCACAAAGCTGTAAATTATCATGAAGAAATTGGATTGATCGCCTTACCCTCCAGAGATCGCAGTTGAACTAAGAAATACAGGCAAACTTTTTTCTTAAAAATTGTTGTATACATAAAGTGCATATGTTTAAGATCATAACTGGCTATTTATTTATATGTGACTAATATTAAATTACAACATTGAAGCTGATCATTTGAGAGATGTGGAGACTTCTGAAGTCACTGTTAATATAGTTATGAAAATTATTGTTAGTTTGTAACTGAAAAAAAATCATGAGTTTTGATGTATAAATGCAATTAATGCATTGATTTTTTTTCTCTCATGTGTCATAGAATCTGCCGGGAAGTGAACCCACTAACCCAGGACAGCTGTCGCTGACCTCTCGACCACCAATGCTTGATCTTTTCCCCTGCATTTCAACACATATTAATATTGAATACATCTGGATATATCCAACTGCCGCTGCAATTTTTTTTTACTACAATCTTTATATTTATTTGCTTAATAATTTCTAGATTGTAACTAAACGTAAATTGCAGTATTTTTATTTTTTGCATTTCCGCATGTACTGTTGTTGTTAATGAATGTATCTCAGATACATAGACCTTCCACTGCAGATTTTTTTTTTAACTGCAGCTTTTATATTTTTTGGGTGTTTAATAATTTCTAGATTATAATGGGGGGGGGGGGTATTTTATTATATAAATATAATAGAGACAAATATGCATTATTTTTTTTTTTCATATTTCAGCACATACTATTAATGAATAAATATATTTGTTGGATACTTGCGATCTCTGGTGTAATTGTTTTGACTGCAATCTCCATAATAATAGACAGGAATTGATATTGTTTGGACTTTTTTTTAAAAAAAAAAACAAATAAACTTGAATGTGGTGAGCAAAAAATTTAATTGGATATTTCATTAAGACATTTATAAACTGGAGACACGTTACTAAGGCTAGTGGAGCACAATTATTCCGAATGATTACCGCTAAACTTAAAGAGAGGCATTCCTTATTCATAATACTACAGGAAATTTTTAAAAAGCAATTCTTTAAACTACAAATTTATCTTTTTGATTAGATTTAATGATGTGAATATACAACATTTTGAAAACTAAAACTAAATTGATTATACTTCAAAAACCTTATCTAGTATGACTATTTTGCAAATACAATTTGGATTCTGCAGAAAAATATATTGTAAGAGTTAGATATTTTTATTTTTGTAATAGAGTGAAAAAATTATTTTTCTCTTCCAATTATGTTTACTAATAATTTGTTATGAATTTATGTTCCATTAGTCTGTGATTTATAGAGACATAAATAATAAACCAATCTTCTGAAGCACCATCCTTGAAATATTAAGAATGCCTACATTTTTGAATTATATTTTTTTCATTTTGTGATGAGACTTCTGATTGAACAAAATCGGAGCCTGCTTCTGAATGAAATCTCATCTTATGTTTATTAACCTTTTGTCATTTTGTGTCACTTCACTGTTTTATCCTATTCATTATAGTGTTTTAGCCAAGTTTATTTTACATTGTTTATTCATATATTTGACCTTGTATTTATTATAATATTCTGGTCCTTGTTCATTTTTAAATGTTTATATTACATGTTCATTATACAATTTTCATTCTGTGTTGTTATATGTGTCATTATTATATGTTTTATCCTATACTTATATATGTTTTAAGATAGAGGGTAGTCTCTATGATGTACATTTGGTTGATTAGAGCATTTAAACAATTTAGATCATTAAATTGCTTAATGGACATAAATGAATAAGGTGTGTTAGATTGGCAGGCTAGCCAATCCTTGTTACGATCTCAATAAAGATAAATATAGAATTGATTAGGTCATTAGAACTACAATTTTTATGTTCTGGATTATAGCACTTGAGAAATATGAAATAATCTACTTTCAGAGCTGAAACTTTTTAAATTGTCTTCCCTTTTTCCTAACAACAGGAAGGTTAAATTATATTTATCATTTTCTTTAGAAATGAAAAAAAAAAAAATATGAAGTTATAAGATAAAATTAAAAATATTTTTAGAAAATTTGAAATTATCTGCAGTGCCATATACTTACAGAAAATGTAGTTAATGCTAAATTTTTAGGGTTGGTTAAGAAATCATTTGATTATGTGTATAGGGTATGGAATTTTATTACTATGAAAATGCATAAAAAATATATTAAAAGTAATTTCAACTGCTATAAAAACATTGTTAATATTCTTAACACAACATTTTTCAACATAAAATATCAATTTATTTGATAAATGGGTGAAATGTATAAAAAAAGATCAATCTCATTCATTTAAAATTAGATTATTTCTGGAATTGAAACTTGTAGTTGTCACTTTGAGGGACTGCTCCTGATATGGATAAACAACACAATAGTCATTAATATTATAAATTATTATGAAAGTGAAAAATAGAAGTTAAGTTTGCCAGAAAGAAAGAAAAAAATGACATTGCTTGTAACTAACTATTTTAAAGAATCATGCAAAAAAATAGAAAATGTCAGGGAAAAAATGAAGATAATGAGAATATCTTAGTAAAATGGATTTACAATATCTTCTATAATTTGAATGAACCAGAATAGGAAAATCAATGAATTCTGTTTCACATTTAGAAAGATTTGGCCAGTTAATTATATTTTCAGTAAGCAATCATCTGGTATAAATGGATTTTTAAATTGATTTTTTTTTTTTTCCCTTACAAAATTATTTTTATTTGCTGACAACTGTTAACACATTGTAATATTTCCAGATACCTCGTAAATCATTGTATCAATAGGAAATTGATATACAGTATATGTATATGTTTTTAATTTAAAAAACAAAAACAAAAAACAATTATATTCAGTTTTAATTAAAAGTACATGGAAGGAAGAGGATGATAATATTCTATAATGTAAACTTTATTTAATTATGTTACATTATTAGTATGAAATATATATATATATTTTGGCCAATGTGAAATCTGATTAAAATGAACAAATGTTGATCTCTGGCTCACTCCTATGTATTATTGAAGTCCCTCATGCAGGATAATGGGTTTAAATTCACATTTGCAGCTATCTGTAGCATTAGTCTGCCAGTTTGGCATTCATTGGATGGTTGATACTGGAACTAAAATATATATTGATTTACTAGTTAAAAAAAAATCTGAAGAATAAATATGAAAAAAAATGATTATACAGAAAGTGAATTATTGGTTTTTATGCTGGGTTTGGGAAAAGATAAGGGGGATTTAGATATAAAGATTATAGAGTTGACAAAGATTATGTTGTGGAAATGGGATGGAGCAAAATATGGGAAAATTTAGAGAGGGGAATGGAAAATAAAGTGGCTCACATGTTTATCTGGGCATAATTACTGAGATATTCTTGACTTCGTTTAAGGAGAAGCCACAATACATCACATCACATCACATTACAAATAAGCTGACAGTGCTGCTGATTGATAGATTTTTTGTTCCCAGATCTTTAGAGGACTAGCAATAAAATTTCTGTTTTAAAATTTAAAATTCCATTTATTAAAATCTAAGTATAATCAAATATTTCTGATTATACTCAGATTTTATTCAAAAGTATTTGTTTTTAAAAAAGACAAATCATGTTTCGATTAGCTGAAAAAAACAATGTCTCCACAATCACCATAACAGTTATTTTTAATCATCTTTTAATAAATAGAATTTTAAAACAATTTTATTAGTAGTAATATTTTAAAAGACATTATTCTGGTTACATATTTCAATTCTTATTTTGTAAAATGTTTTACATTTATAAATTTATATTTTTTATAATAAAATAAAAATTAGATAAGTATAATGCAGATAAAGGTTTAATTGTTAAAACAAAAAGTTGGAATTATAATTCATAGACTGCTATAATTGGTCAAAGAACTACGCAATTGGAAAAAGGATATTTGCTATAAAAACAATTCATCACCATCCATAGATTCTTAAACGGCTAATTTAATATCAGAACTTTTATCATTACATATTTTATAAATGCAAACAGCTGCTCTCTCAAATGATTAAGTATATCCTTAACAGTATGTAAAATTTTTCTGTTGCTTTGTATATGTGTGATAGGATATGATTCTTGCTATGGGAAATTTACTTTAATGATTGGAAGCTATTTTACTAATAGTCATTTGTGGAATACATATAGCTGCTTATTTTTGATTTGTATAGGCAAATTAGTTTATATACACAAAGCAAATGTTATTTTATTTTGAAATATTTTAATACTTTTAAAAATATATGTATTTTTATAGGAAATTTATTAAAAGTCATCATCAACCATTATCAATCCATTGCAGAATGAAGGTCTCTCCAAGTTCAGTCCATCTCCGATCTTTAGCTTTTCTTCTCCATATCACCCCTGCACACTCTTCTTCATATATCCATCTCACATGTGGTCTCTTTCTGAGTCTTTACAATCTCTTGAAATCCCGTTTAAGATTTCAATTGTCCATCTATTATTTCTTTTAGAAATATCTCCAGCCCAACTCCACTTCAGTCTTTTAATTTTTTCAATAAGGTCAGTAACACCTGTTTGTTCTCTTACCCATATATTGGGTTTTCGATTTCTTCTTGTTACTCCCAACATGCATCTCTCCATACTTCTTTGAGTGGTCTGAAGTCTCTGTATTGCTCTTCTATTAAGTGTTCAAGTCTCAAATCCATAAGTAAGAACTGGTAAAACATATTTATTAAAAATCTTCCTTTTCAAACACATAGGCACATTTCCTTTTAATATCAAGTTATTTCTACCAAAAGCACTCCAACCAAGTTTAATTCTATGATTAATTTCATCCATTATGGTTCCATCAGTATTAATAATCTGACCAAGGTATTTGTAACTGTTAACTTTTTCTAATTCATCATAATCAATCTTTATCCATTAACATTACTTTAACATTTATCTTTAGTCCTACTTTCATCTGATAACTCCTGCAACATTTCCTGCAGCTTTAAAGCATTATTTGCAAAAACAACTACATCATCTGCAAAATCTAAATGATTTAAATAATCTCATTCACTTCTTTAGCTTCCCCATTTTAATGCACAAAATACTTCTTGCAGCACTGCTGTAAAAAGTTTTGAAGATATGGAGTCACCCTGTTTTACACCCTTGTCAATGTTGACTTTCCTAGTATCCTTTGAAAGATGTGCCTTACCAATCTTAGTTTCACCTTGCCTTCCTGTTTCCTACCCTCATGCCGTATTTAAAACCCTAATTTTATCGTTTTGTGTTATTACTGGGTATTTACCGAAATCCGCCTAAATTTATATGTCTAATGGGGTGCCTGGGGTTTTATAATAATCAAAATTGTTTTAAAACGGTTTTATTTTCTAACCGTCGAGTATATATTACGTATATGCTTGTACAATAAAGTATGTTACATATTCTCATCTACACATATACTGTGATAATATTTAAAATTTATGAAAATATTTTATTTAAAAGTTGTTGTTTTGAATCGATTTATTTTGTGATGTTATTTTGCTATAATTATTTGCATTTAATAAAATAATATCACTGATAAATATTCTAGAAATTAAGTTCAAAAGAGAGTTTTATAAAATGAAATGTTATTCAAAAACATGCCATTTTCTTTAAATCAGTGAGGGTAAGAAAGAACAATAGTGGCTAATTTTAATCATATTGGCGCCAGTTTTACTAGTAGATTTGATAAGATTTAAAACAGTGTTTACGAACAGATTTTAATTAGAAAATGCAGTCCGTGTTTTCAAATGTATTAATAACCTAACAAACAGATTTTATCATCGCAGGGTTAGATTGTAATCAGAGAGAGCTTATAAATAGGGCTGATTGATTGTATAAAATTATTAGAGAGAGTTATTAATTAACCTACCTGATTGTGACAGCAGAAGTTATATTTTCTGTAAATTTTGAAACTATTTTTCCGATTGCTTGTTTAGTCACATCTTTGGACCGACCGGCTTGCTTTGACAGTAAATCCATTTTAAGATCGTTTAACTTCAGAATGTCAGGGTAACGGGGCAGTAGGCTGTCTTTTCCCTCGGGACCCTGTGCCTCGGTTGTCCGTCATTCAAAATCCGATGTCCTGTCACCATATCATCAAATCCAACTGAACCAGCCCAAAGAAATGCTGCTCCTGAAATCTACTAACTGCTGCTGCAAAACAATAAACCAAGAAGAATCCTAAACTTTACTAAAGAACTTTGTTACAATTTGGAAATGCTCACGGACAAATTTGAAAGAACAAGGTAATTAAAATCAACCCGAGATCTCGGAAACCTCCAAGCTATATAGCTAATAATTTTTGTATATTCTTTAAATGTATTATTCAAGTGTTTTCTTATTAATGCATGCTGAACTTGTGCTTGGGTTGATTTTCTATTATATTTATCAATGTCTTATTTAAATGTATTATAATGAAATAATTAATTAATTTCTATTAGGCAAATGCGAGTTACATAGGGAAGTTAAATAATGCGTGGTTGCCATCTTAGTTTGTAAACCGCAAACACACATTTCCCCCCTCCCATCTCATAAATATGTTTTAAAGTATTTTGTTAATAAGTATAACTTTGTTAGAATAGATATTTATTTGTCTTAAGTTTGTTGAGAGTCTGCTGGCATTTAAAATATGAAAGTTGAGAGCGAGCTATTTCTGTTCCTTAATAAATTGCCCTTTATTTTTATTAAGTCTTTTAAAATTAAACTGTGTTGCTAGTAAATATGCATGGGTGCTGGAATCCTACTGTTGGCAAAGGTCATCATCGTTTAAATCCATTCCCCCTTATTTTACTCTGCAGTTCCCAGTACAGTGCTACAATGGTACCTGGGAATTATTTCGCATACGTCCCCACAGTTACGAAGCTCCTGGGTGCGGGCCAGGCTTGAGCTGTGAGTGGGCTAGAGATGTCTCAAATAAAAGGCTAAATGCCTATCCAATGCCACGACCTTTCGTCATATTTTAAAGTTGCACACTCATAAACTGCACCCCTCCTCGGCATATATTCGCTGTTACCACTGTATATTTCCCTTACTAATTATTAAAAGAATTCTATTTAAATGAATTTCAAATCCGTTCAGTATAGCTCGATCTTATAGTCTAGTTAATCACTTCGCGAGCGACTCTCGATCTCCATTTAAGTTTCCAATTATAAATATTTTAGAATATTTCAAACTCTGTTAGACTTTACTTGACTCGTATATGCCTACCGTGTCACTATATTTTAGACACGTTATCTAAACGAACCCAAGTGCGAGGTATCAGCCATCTTGTTATTTATTGTATATCGCTATCCAATTTATATCGCTAAACTATTTTATTATCAAATTATTAAAATCTTATTTGTAAATTTATTTCTTTTCTTTATTTATTCGGGGTGCAATCTAAATTACATAGCACATTAAATTTATCTCTGGCACATCTATAAGTTATTGTTAAATGAACCTAGGGCTATTTTAGATTTAGAGTCTTTTGTTTTCTCCCTGATCACTGGCACCGGCATGAAATTATACTATTAGTAGCATCAAATGTGTTACCACGTAGAGGGCGTTGTGGAGTTTGGACTTATGTCCCGGGTTTAAATTCTGCAGTGTGTTAGCGAGATAGACATGTTTTGACTGTTACACCTTATGTAATCTAATTGTTGCTGTTGCATTTTTATAAATATTCTTTAAAATATGACAATATCCAGATCTATATCTTGATGATCCAATGCTTTAATCTCTGGAACATTTATAGAATCAAATGCCTTTTCATAATCCACAAATCCAAATCATAATGGCAACTCATATTCATTTGTCCTTCCTATAACTTCTTTCAATACCTGGATATGAGCTACTGTACTAAAACCACTTTTAAATCCAGCTTGTAGCATCCTTTAAATTATTGGAAGTTAATATTAATTACATCATTATCGTATGGAAATTTGTTAAGAGGAATAAATATGTGCTGCATTTTTTTCATCTAATTTATACAGTTTTGTAAATTTTTTACCTATAAATCTGAGATATATATAAAAAAAAACACTACTGAATTAATTTTCAAATTTCTTTCAATACATGATGCATTATCACATCTCATTAAAAAGGAAAAGCTTTTATATCACATTATAAATATTATTTTAAAGCATTATTAAAAAATGTCCTGTATGTATGTATATATTCAAAAGGGTTCTTGTGTTGAAATGATTGATGCATGTCCCTGTCGTGCCATGACCTGGAATTTGAATTAATGTTAAATCTTTGTTATATAATTAAAAGATTTTTTTTATGTTAGTGTAGTTTTTTTTCCACCTCTAGTAGCCACTGCAGTTAGTTTTCCAATTATGATGAATAAATGATTATCTAACATATTAACTTGAAAGCATAATTTCAGGTTAATCTGAGTTGGTCTGATGAGAATTGGCAAGCACTTCCATAGAACAAAATTACATTTATAATATAATTCATGCAGTCTTCAATTCTGGCCAAGGAAATATATTCTTTATTTCACCTTTGTGTGTATGTGTAATTTAACCAACGCTAATTCACCTATTTTAATATAAGAGGGTATAATTATGACTTTTTGTCTGTCTGTACGTGAATGTATACAAATAGTCTGTAGCATTACTTTTTAAAAATAAATAAATGGTGCTTTTTATTTTAATAATAAACATCTTGTGAACGAAAAAACAAACCAATAAGTTACTTTTAGAATTAGTCATAATCTTGCAATTCCATGGGATTTGGAAATCCTTTTCTGATCTCTTTGCTTAATGTACGTCTGGTTTCCTAATTTTTAACACTATCTATATCCTGTCATTCAGTCTTAGGATAGGATATTAAGTCATTTTTGTAGGAGGTCTTTTAATTAATTTAGTAGTCATACATTTTGCAATCTTTCCTTTTTATTATTTGTAATATTTTTTTTTTTAATTAAATAAAAATAATGACTAGTGTGTGTGCTTGTATGTAATATATGGATAGATAAAAGTTATCGGTTTGTTAAATGTATATGTACTTGGGATTTACTATCTTGATTAATTATCAACTGTAGATCTTGGAAAGTAGAACAGGACCAATACTTTCTTGTCACCTGATTACAAAGGATTCTTTTTAGAGTGACTTTCTGCTTTAAAATTGCTTTTCGTAATCCTGTAAGTTATCAAACCACTGAAAAAGTTCTTTTTCCAATCTGTCTGCAGTGCCATCTTTGAATTAATAAAGCATTGTAATTTAGCTATTCGTCACAAAAATGTTAAGGCTCTAAAATTTCTAGATTACAAGTTATGACATGAAATGTGACAATGTCTTGTATCTTAATCTTGACAGAATAACATCTTGACATTTAAATTTTGTTTTAAATTGATATAACCACTTTCATGAACTTTGAAGATAATCAACAGATTCAAAACGTACTATCACTTTCTTGCCGTAACCCATGTTCAAGTCACACTACCATCTTAAAATTTTTGTAATGAACAACTAAAGAATGCCATCATACCACATGTTGATCCAGTGATGGTGATATAGGCAGGTTGGAGAGAGAATCAATCATCTATTCTCTGGAACACAATGTATATATGTTTCATGGAAACATCTTTTTTCTTTAGGAAACTTAAGAGTTTAAACATCTGAACTTTTTCATAAATGCAATAACCCAATTTTAAATATAATTATCATGCTTGTGTATCAGCTGGTGATAAAGCTTTAATATATTCATAATCAAATACACACACACACACATGTATTTATGATGTTAAGCCTTTTTAATGTAAATTATAAACCCCATGAATGGAATTGATTTCATTCCAAATTTGTTCATCCAATGTTATATTATATATTACCCTTAAAGATGCATATGTAAAGATTAAGCATTATATTGGAAGCAAGTACCTAACAAATCTATTCACGGAGCTATTAAATTGTTTTCCTTAATCGGATAAGCTATTAAATTGGTCAAAAAGATTATATATTTCTAAATGCACGTACACATATATTTTTATGGAACAAACCTCCATTCTTTAGATAAACTAAAGCTTTAAACAGCTGAATTTTCCCTCAAATATGATAGCCGAATGTTTCTAAATAAATAATTGGGTGCTAAGTTTGAATATACTTAGAATTATACATATACAAATTCACTAACAAAAATCTTTAACTGTATATTTTTTACTTGATAATATGTATCTTTATAAAGCTTTTTTTTAAAACCAAAAAATTATTTTTACAATAAATAATAATAGCCTTATATAATCGTTGCTCACTTTTTTAAAAATATAAATGTATTTGTGAGAATAAATGGAAACAAACTACCACAATGTGAAGATCATGTTTACTAATATGCTAAATGTTCTTTATTTTGCTTTAATAATACATTGGTGACCTAGTGGTTAGCATAGCTGCCTTTCAAGCTGCTGGCCCAGGTTCGCTTCGGTCAATGCTTTGACATATTTAAAAAAAAAAACAACATTTATTTCTATCTCATTTTTGAAATATTTTTTTTTATAAAAAATAAAATAAAATTTTGGAGTTACATCTAAAATTGGAATGGTAAATAATTTATAAAAATTAATTACAAAATTGTTTTCTGAAGTTTTGAAAACATATTTGGTTGCTTATTTATTTCACCAGCATCATTTTTTATGTATATCTCATTTTAACTGCAAGGAAGTTTGCACAAAGTCTATATACACTAAAAATACACATGATCTTGGTTTCATAGCTATTGTTACTTGAAATGTATACATTGTAACACATTTCAACAACTTATTTGTGCTCTCAATTTGTCTAACATGCAAAAGATTTAGTCTTTAAATATAATTTTAAGGAACATTACATGTTTTAGTGCATTGGTAGAGTGGCGGATTCTGATGCTCAACACAAGTCACTTTTGGTACTCTAATTGCTTATGAACTCTACAGCAATTAATAATCACTTTTTTTTTCAAGAACTTTGTGAATTAGTAATGTCTAAAACACCATATATGGAAAGTAATGAATTGTCACATTTAAATATAGAATTAACCACATAACAACACCCTTTTCAGAATACAAACGTTTTGAAAACCTTGTTGTTGTTTTTTTTTGGATCAAAAAATATATGGAAAAGGTTTGTGAGGAAAAGCTTTTCACTCTTTTAAAACCTTACTCTGTCAATCATTAGACCTGCTTATTTTACTTGGTTTGATAGATTATGTTTGTATTAAGAAAATATTTAAACATTAGTTTGCACTTCTTTTTTTTAAAAATCAACTATTCTTTTAGTTTTAACAACTTTCAGACTTTTTTCCCTCTGTATTTTATTTTATTAATCTGGCTATGTACAATATATTTATTGGCATTTTTTATTTGAATTTAATTTTTAGTGTATAGCATTATACAGAAGACTTTTCTTTTAATCCTTGCTATTTTTCAACATTTTTTTTTATAACATTATTTGTTATCAGTCATGATCTGCTGGCAATGCAGTTTTAAACTTCACTCCTATTAAAGTTGCACTTATCTAATAATCACAATTAAATTCAAGCTTACATTAAGACACTAGCTGTGTGTATAGGGGAGAAACACTTTATTAATATAGTAAGTTTTGAGATCGAAGCAATCTTGTATTGGTAAGTTCTTTTTTTTTTTCATGTCTCTTGAGGTCTTTTTTTATAAAATTAGTTAACTATTATTGCAGTTTTTCTTTTATGCATATTGAAGCTTTTTTCATAAAATCAATAAACTATTAATGCAGGTAAACATTTTTTTCCAATTTTTTTTTTTTTTTACATATTTTTTAGATTAGAAACTATTTTTTCCCAACTCATTGAAGTGTTTCTGGTCTCATATGTCTTGAAACCATATTTTATGCATGGTGAAAGCATATATCAGTGCAGTTAGTCAGTGTATTTCATGATTATCTAACCAATGCTCCATAATCTGATACTTGCCTCAAACTAGTAATAATTAGACATTTACCAACCAGTACTGGGAAAGCTAGTTGAGCCGACTGTAAATCAACTAAATGAAAGAAAAATCTTAAAACTCGTAGCATATATATATTATATTACTTTAAGTTAGTCGAAAATTATTTAAAAGTGGGCAAATCTTTCAGATGAATTATGCAAAAATGGAACTTTAAATCGAACAATATTATGGTTTGATATTCTCATAGTTTGAACAACACAAATAGGATGAAAACGTTGAAAGATAACAAACAATGCTATCTAGATCAAGAAAAACCTATTATAAAATACTCTTATCAGCTAATCATATACAATTATAAATTTTATCTGTCCAGTTGTATAATTGTGTATGTGTGGAGGATGACCGGGAGGGAAGGGGGAAGTGATAATTTGTGAAGTTCCTTGAACTATGAGGTTACATTCATCTCCACATGTCACATAACTACGACTACTACCATTGCTCCAAGAGATGTATTATAATTTATAAACATGGGTTTCAAAAAATCATTTAATTAACATGGAGTGTGATTTTAGCATTGTTGCAGATTATTAATGAAATGGGTTTCTTCAGGTGGCATTTTGATTTGTAAATAAGTCTGCTTTCTGTCATATAGTGCATTCAGAAATGTTTAAATTTTAATTTCAGAGACACATTATAAAGCCCATTTTAGCTCGTATTTAATTTAAAATGTTAGGAAAAAAAAAAAAATCCCTTTTTTTTTTACATTTTAAAGTTTTTTCTGAGCAATTATTATTATTATCTAATATTAGATGAAAAGTTACTATATATGCTTGTATCTATTTAAAAAATAATTTATTGAAATATTAAATTGTTGGGCTTTTTTTTTTTTATAAAACAGGTTTTAGCATTCAAATTTTAAAAACAGGGCATAAGATCGGTGGTGGTTGGAATATGAGAAAAAGTAATAATTTTTATTTAAAACTAATTAAATATCGTTATTAGTTTAAAAAATATTCACTAGGTGTCGCTATTATACAGTTTAAGGAGAAACCCCATCACATCACATAATGTATTAATAGGTTAAAAGAATGTGAGAAGTTTAAATTTATATTAAAAGGTAAAATATATCTGTATGGTGTGGGTTATGAGTTTTATTTTAATAAAGAAGTAGCTGAGCATATAGATTACTGTACATTATATATGGAGAACAAAGGAAGTCAAAAATAGAATATGGGATATCCAGATCCAAAAATAATAGACAAGTTCTCAGTATTATGAATCTCTGTTGAAAATGTGTCCAGCGATGGTGGGGAAAAGTTTATAAATCAAAAATGGAAATATAATTTTTTATTTTTAGATCAGAATTAATTTCAAATATTCCATTATATACATTATATTCCACAAGAGTGTGTGGATAATTAATAATTAAAGGATTAATATGTCAAATTTACGCACTATGTATCAATAAGAAGGTGACTTCAGGCTGCCAGCAGTGCCATCTCTGAAACAACATGTGTCACATGGTGATATAATTTAGCTACTCACACAAAAATTTTGTAAGGAGGCAATATGAGATGTACATAGTACTGGTAAAAAGGGTTTGATAAAGAAAAGAGCAAAAATAAATATTTATTTGTAATAAATGTGAGGTAATGAAATGGGGGGGGGGGATAGCAACACCATATCTTAAGTATAGAAATGCTGTAGTTTATATTACATCGGAACACTGTTTGCTTGAGATAAAATGCAAAATGAAAGGATGTTATGTGGTGGTTCCAGAAGTAATTAAAAGATTTTTAGAAAATCACTGCCATATGCAAAAACACTTTATTGTATTAATTAAGAAAAAGTTCTAATATACCTATCCAAAAATGTAGATGACATGTATGATACAAGAATAGATAAACTATTAAATGAAAATAAAGCTGTTTAGCATGAACTACGTATATTGGTGATTATTTATCTTTTCAATATGTGTATGATCAAGTGGATCGGCAATATGAGATGGCATGGAGAATTGAGGGTTGTGTGAAAGTCTGAGTTCGAATCCCTTATATTACATTATATATGTGCAGGTATGTGTAAGTCTGTACAGTGTATTAATTTAATATATTTTTTTTGTGGAAAATGCTAATGAATAATAAAGGAAAATCAGAAAATGCAGTCAGTTACGTCATTTAATGTTACAGAGAATTTTTGATTAATATTCAAATTTATCTAAAATGAAAATCAGAATTGATTGACTATAGTATTCTCTGGGATTTTTTTACCCCCTGACGTGGCCATTAAACAGTAAAAAAGTGATAAAATTATGGTTGATGTTTTTAACAATGCTGTAAGCTGGGGGAAAATTAAGAAATGCATTTTTGGATAAGATTCAAAGTTGTGACTTGAGCAGATTGCTGTTTTATTTCTTGTCCAGGAATTGTAGATGTTTTGGTTTGTACATGCAATGAAAATACTCTCAATTAAAGTTATGTCTTTTGAATATTCATAAAAGTCTTTAATCAATAAAGAGACTAGGGATATTCTAGAAAAATAAGTGATTCAATGTTAATAATACCTGTTTTTGACAGGTTAGGAATGCCATTTTTTTGATCACAATAAATCGACATCAATTCTTGGGGATCATGTACACAGGTAGAATTATTCTGGTTAATTTTTCCCTTTTTCCAAGCTAGTTTTGGGGCTTTCAGATTAATATTCAACCCAATTAGCTGTTTGATTATTGGCTAGTAATTGGGAAAGAAACTATTTACTGGAGGATGATAATTACAAGTTAATGATCTAATACATGTCAGTTTAGCTAATTGTAACATAAAATAATTATAATTTAATGCAGTTGTTAGAGGGATGGGGGTGTTAGTATTCCTACTGACTTTGACCCCATGGTTTATGATTTCTTTTCAAAAAAATCAGTCATTAATTTGCTTCCAAAAGAACGCTGCCTTTTTAAAGGCAGTCAACCTGTGACATTTATAATCACACAGATCTGAAATTATATATACTGTATATTTATTTGTTTTTAAAAAAATAAATATTATTTTATAAAATTGGCTCAATGCCATAATAAGATCTAAAAAAAAAAAAAAAAACCAAACACTTTCAACAAATGTGTCAAATTGTGTAACTTGTTTATTGCTTGTAATTTTCCTTTATTTTGTTTACCTCTGGTAGTTTTCCTTTCTTCCTGTTCATTTTAATCTAGTTAAAATTGACTTGATTTAATTATAAATGTTAATTGGATTTTCTTTGAAATATTAAAATTTTTATGTGTGTGTGTACTGATACCAAAATAATAAACTTATAATTTGATAAGTATGTTTGAACTCAGTTCTTTTGAGGGAGTGTTTGATCATATTTTTAAAATATAGACTAAAGCCGATTGTTTTAAAAAGATCGAAGTAAACAGCCAGTGAAACAACTATTATGAGTTTATTATTCCAGAGCCTGTTACTAAAAAAAAAGGCGGTGAGTGGGTGGGTGGGGGGACCTTGATTTTAAAACACAAATTATCTGAATTAAAAAGTATATATAAATACATAAGAATAATATAAAGGTTCACTGGCGATTTTGGTTCCTGGATTTCAAACTTAAATAGTTAAAAAGATAAAAATTATTAAATAGCTCTCTACTGAACAGAGGTTCCTCTAGTATCTCTAAAGAGAAATTGAAAAAGAGAAACTATATATATATATGTAGATAACAAATGCTGATAAATATAAGTTTGGATGGTTTTGCCTCCTTATTTTACTCTTTAGTTAAGAATAACCATTTACAAAAAGATAACTGGACTGCTATGAGACTATTATTTGGGAAGATGCTTGCATGAAACCTGAAGTTTTATTACATTTGAACCCAAAGGCAAAGCAGAAATATGTGTTGACCACTTTAACACAACGTTTTGATCAATTTGAAATTATAACCTGGAGTAGATTCATATTTAATTGCATTTTTAAAAAAAATTATTGCTTGGGAATTCATAAGAAGTTTGACACAGGAAGAGCTGGGCTGTAATCTGTAGATCTCCAGTTTCACCAGATTCTGGCTTATACGACTGTACCAGACCATGTCAATCAGCCCTTTACCGGATTAGGCTAATTGCAAAAATTATTTTCACAAATTTTAAATATATGGCTATTTTTAATTATTACTGTATTTCAATTAGTGTGAATATCACAAAATGATAAAAAGTTTTTTAGTATTAATTTGGTAATTTTTAATTCCATCTGGTAACATTTCAAAACATATATTCCTTGAAGTATTACAATTTACAAGCTTTTCAGAAGAAAAAGGGAAGTACTTAATACATTTTTAGGCAATAATTAATAAATGTAAAATTTCCAAGTAGTTTGAAAGGTAAACATGCAGTGTGTAGATCATATCTCAGTTCTATCATTTATGGTGCTTGAATGTATTGCAAACTTCTGAGCAATAAGTTATTCAGTTATTTATGTAGTTAGAATATACTGCTTTATTAATAATATAAGAATTTCCTACTAATATGCATGTGCTATACACATACTCTTATAGTATAGAGAAAGTTTTTTTTTTTTTAAAAAAAAATAATATTCATTTATTTGATTTTATGTTTATGTAAATAATTCTTGTATCATTTCAAAAGAATATTAAATACTGTCTGATAATTTAATTGCTGCATCAAGCCTTTTAGTGATACTCTGCCTAACGTGTCACTCATTAACACATCCCATACATAGATTCTAAATTCTCTTAATGCTTTTCAGATACTTAATAAAGGAATCTCATTAGTGTCTATGGTGTAGATTTGAATATAAAGCTGTTAGAATAAATCTCATCAAAATAGTGGTAAGAAGTGGCAAATTACCATTGATGGTGATCACATACTATCACTTAGTCACACACTCTTACTTATTTAATTGAAAGAGGGTAGGGATTATATTATTTCAAAACTACATTTTTGTTTGAAAAGCAATAAGAATTGAAGTCTGCATTTACAATTTTAAAACACTATTCATGTAAAAAAAAAAGTCAGATCTCACATGATCTAATTTAATAAGCTTGTGTTTACAAATGTTATATATAGGCCTCGCAAAATAAGCTCTTAACAAGCTTTGAGAATATTCAACCCTAGATCGGTTTCTGATACTGGAGTCATCAGCGAGGTGCCAGGATATTCGAGCATTAGATTAAAAATACCAGGACATTAGATAAAGTGCTGGACTTGCCCTGGTATTTTTAATCTAATGCTTGAATATCCTGGTACCTCAGTGACGATGCCAGTAGCAGAAACCAGTCTCGGGTTGGGGATATTCTCAAAGCTTGTTAAGAGCTTATTTTGCAAGCTTTATATATAACACTATACATTATAAATAAGTTTTGTAGCCATACCCAAGTAAATATTTTCAACCTTTGATGTTGTTATTATAGTATAATGTAAATATTAGTTATTACCATATTGAATGTAGATGTAACTCATGGAGAATTATCTTAAAGCAACTGTTTTTAAATAATAGATTTGCCCTTTAGCTACAGCCTTTGACAATTTGTATGATGTGGCAAGGCCATCCCATATTACTGTTTAAGGTGTTTATAAGGATAACTGTTAGCATTATATTCGTTTATCTTTACATATATTTTGTTTGAATCTTTGATTTGCAATGTTTCAAAATGAGAAAAATTGCTCTGCTTTGTTGATCAGAATTTTGAACCGATTTAAAATAATTGGAAACAATACCTTGATTGATTTTGAAATGAGCAAAAAGTTTAGACTTTGTGGCTAATTATTTCAAATTATAGTTTGTATAATTTGTCTTCAGCTTTGTGTGCTCTTGCGTTTTAGCGCATTTTATATTTTATACTTTGATTGATTTAAAAAAATTCATTCTGTGAACAACAATCATCTTTATAACACAGAACATTCTCATTCTGATACTTTACTCGAAATTATTTGTAAGTAGACTCATAACGAATCATTTTAATAAACCTGCAAATACAATTTTTCATTTATCAACGCCCATTCATTCAGTAGAACGAAAGTGTTCTGTGATGTGATTATAATTCTAAATGTTACATATTTAAGCAGTAATAAAAGTTTTTATGTGCTGTTGAAATTAGTAATAATAGCATAATGTATACACATTTTTGTATATTTAGAATCTTATTTACAAGATTTGGGTAATAATAATTTAAGAGGATTTAAAATTGGAGATTTGATGAGATATTAATTACTGATATCATACGGAATAACAAATAAACGAGCTAAACTAAAATATGCAAAAATGTTAAATAATCAGTTGCTTGTTAAGTCATGTAATATTTACATGGCAGCTTTAGTTTTTAATTCACACTTACCTGTAGATTCAATCACTTAATGCAACTGAAAGGTCATTGAATGTGAATATTAATAATTGACTGCAATATTTAAGTGGAAAAGAAAACATTTCATTATAATTAAAATTTCAATATAATTTTATCAATTTACATGTAACCAATTATATCAATGCTAGTTCGGCCAGAGAAAGAAAAAATAGGATGAAAATTGTGAAAAAGACTGATAGACATTCAGAACATAGAAAAAGGCATAACCATTAGATCACTAAAAATGTGGAGGAATTTTGGAGCAGATAGCTGCCTGTATAAAAACCATGTATTGTCTTGTTAATGATACTGTGGTATTAAATAAACATGTAAAAAAATCTAAATTTATATCATCACCTTAGTATTATAAATCATTCATTCATCATCTGGAATTTGTATACAATAATTTAACGAGTTCTTGATCCCCCCCCCCCCCACAAGGTGAAAATCTCAAGGGACCAGCCAAGTTAACAATTGCAGCATTCAATTAGTTGCTGATTTGAATATTTTAACAGATATTGAGAATAAACATAAGAAAATAGTAAAAATAAAAAACATAAGAAAATAGTAAAAGCGGTTGATAATATATTGTAGGAATTTCTGGTTATAAGTGTGAATATGAGTTGGTAGAGATAAAAAAAAAAAAGTGACTCATGAGTAGGATATAGTTAAATAAAAAGTGTTTTTAAGATAACCAGGATGTTCATTGATTGAAGATCATGTTAATGAGATTTTGCTAAAAATAGTTTGAATGAACAAAGAACAAGTTATTTTGAGAAAGTGATTTGTTAAATATTTAGAATGGTTGGAGTGCTTTTGGTAGGAATAACTTGATATTAAAAGGAAATATACCTATGTGTTTGAAAAGGAGATCGAAAACACAATGTACTGACCTCATTGAAAAAATTAAAAGACTGACGTGGAATTAGGCTGGACATATTGCTAGAAGAGATGGTAATAGATGAACAATTTAAATTTTAAACTGGATTCCAAGAGATTGTAAAAGACCTAGAAAGAAATCACATGTGAGATGGATGGATGAAATAAGAAAGTGTGCAGGGGTGATGTGGAGAAGAGAAACTAAAGATAGGAAAAGCTGGATTGAACTTGGAGAGACCTTCATCCTGCAATGGATTGATAATGGTTGTTGATGATGATAGCCTAATTAGAAAATTTCTGGTTTTTAAAATATAGATTTATATGGAAAAATAAATAGGACAGATTGGATAGATAATTAGTACAGTAAATTATGATTACTTTGAAATCAAGAAAATCGGAGGAAAAATTCTAAGAAACACTAGTTTGAATTACAAAAAAAAAAAAAATCTTCGAAATCAAAATATATTGTCAAAAAAAAAAAAAAACCACAATAACTTGTCATTAATAATTATTTTCATTTTTTATCCTGAAATTTGTTTTCAACTTTATTAATTAATTTTAGCATTTATATATTTTATAATTAATCATAAAGCCATTCTATATGATCATAATAATAAACTTCAAATTTTTTTCCATCAAATTTAAAATCTATTTTAATATTAAAAAATAATGAAAGTGTGACAAATTGTTCTTTCTATTACTATTTATTCATAAAAATATAGAGTTGACTTTAGAAAACAAGATTTTATCTTTGATCTAAAGGCCCACCCCCATTATTTTGCAGTAAGGCTTTAGAAAGAAGTATGTAAATTCACTATTGATTATATAAATTTTTCATATTTTATTCAATGTTGTAGAATTCACTCTCAATTATTTTACTGCTGTAGGATTGTATACAAATTTTCATAAATAGTTTGCTTAAATATGTATTGCTAGAATCATGCATATAAAATTCTTCATTTATTCTTTATATTGGCAGAATTGCCATTATCAGCTATATAGCCAGTCTAAAAATAATAAAAGAATAAAGGTACAAAGATTGTAATCTAAATTGCTATGCTTGTAATTCAAGAATAATGCATATGGAAAATGGCATGAAAGGTTTATGATTAAGAGATTTTGACAATCTTACCGTTAATGAGTTTTTCAATATCAAGTTTTTTGTTGATATTTTAAATATAACATAATAAATCTATTTGAGAGAAGATAGTACATAAGGAATACATCTCTGGCATCACTTTTCTGATATCTTTTCATTTATATTTTTATTTCAAATATATATCCAAATATTGTGCGTGTTGTGGGTTTAAAATAATACTATACGTGTGCATCGTTCATAAGGAAGGATATATTGATCTTTAATAAAAATGTGTCTCTGGCGTATTAATAATGTAACAATATTTAAACTGAAAAAATAATTTATAATAACATTGATGTGTATAATACCATCATGAAGATTCTCTGAAAGTTCTTTATTACTTGAAGAATTTACAGTGATATAATTCAAAGTTAATCAGATTAAAGATGGCTTAAATTCTTTCTTTGCACGTAATTAACTGTTTTGTTGTTGTTATTTTTTGTGCTGTAAAAATAATGAGTTGTATTATATATTTAATTATTATTACATAATAGATACCAGTATTTTAACCAAATGTATCATCTTTAATAAGTAACTAATATGAATTAGCTTCTAGAAATATTTCAATTAAAAGTTCTAACAATGAATAGAATAGTAGTTGTTGTTTTTTTTCAAGACAAATTCTACTATGGTGTCCTGATCCTAATTTAAATAAATAATACATATTGACAAAAACAAAATCAAAACTAATACAAAACACTGTAATAATAAAATAAACATACATAGATAATTTGATTGAGGAAATTGCCCTTGCATTTACCCTTAGTTTCTCATTGTATTTCTTCTTAATCTGATACACAGTGAGGCTGTTATATTCTGATATTTGGTTTCAACACTCGTAATGATTAGTGTAGATTGGCAGATACAGGCAAATATATATTTATATAGTAAAAATTCTGCATAACTTAAATTATTTATACACATTCGTATAACAAGAAAAGTAATAAAAATAAATGAAATATTGAATAATAGTGCATAGTTTTTAAAACACATGTTTGTCTGTGTTTTTTAACGCATGATATAAATATTTAAAAAATTGTGTGCATCAATTCAGATATAAATAAAAGTAGTAACTAAAAAATAAAGCACTATATAATAGACAAAAAAGAATATTATTCACAATTACATCAATGAAAAACGAATTTGAAAGAAAATACTGTTGCTAATTAAAGAAGCTATATTATTAAAAAATTAATTTGTAACATTTAGAAAAAAAAAAACTATTGTTCACTATTCTTTTTCATGGTTCTCCATGATGTGCAATGAAAATTGATTTTGATAAAATGCAAAAGATATTAAATTATTATCATAATTTAAATTATGTTCTTTCGTGAATTTGACACTTTGAAAGCGACTATTGCAGTGAGTAATGCTAGTTACATTGTGAATTAGAAAATGAAATTTTCATTTATTTTATAAATTTCAATTTTTTTTGCCACCCCATCTCCCCTTTGGTTTACATATATAGTTGATTCATTATAAATATGGGAGCATATTTATATGAGAATAACATACATAGTGTATAACATGATAATAATTTTTATATGTCAAAATGTTTGGTTATTAGATGTTATATATATATATATCTGTAGTTTGTTATTTAAAAATTTAGTGCTGTGAATATTGGGCTATTATAAGGTGCAATGAAGTTGACTGCTTTTCATCATATAATTGGAAAATGATCTATTATCAGTATGGTTTCCCTGTTTCAATTTTTTTCTTCTGATAATCCAATGGTCAATTGTTTAGGTTTTCATAAAAAGAGTAGGAATTACTAAATAAAACAACAATAAGTGGCCATAAAACCCAACAAGATATGACTAAAGTAAAAATGGCAATTTATGCATCACATGAACTTTAATAATTGATTATTTGCTTATTTCATTTTTGTTTTTGGTTCTTTCATATTTTAAACAACAGCCTTCACTAGCACCCCAATTTAAAATCTCATTTTTGAAACTTTATTTCGTGAAGATAAAAAAAGAAATTGTTTTTAGCTTTCTTATATTATATTGATATATAGTATTAGGCAATTTGCAATTGTGTCATATCACTGCTTTTAATAAGTTTGCATAAACATTTACAAGTATGTTCTTATATTCACATTAATGCGCACAGTGTCTGTTTGAAGGTTTGTGATGCTGGTATTTTAGTATACTTATATGTTAAATGATTTCCATCATCTAATATTAAATCATGAATGTTTTTAGAAAATATTTTAAACTTTTATTTAAATATTTTAATTACATTCAACTGTCAATAATATCACACAGATTCATATATACACAGTTTCGAATGGTATTAATTCTCCTCTCTTAAATTGGCACTGGCCTGGTAGCAGTATTAGGATGGGGATCGAATCTGAACCTTTAGATTCTTAAATATTGAATTTTAAGGTAAAGAATTATACCACACGAAACGTAGTGTAAATACTAACCTATAATATTCAATTGACCAAACACTTAACTACTTTTACAAAGCATTGTAAAAGTAGTCAAGTGTTTGGTCAGTTGAATATTATATGATATACATTTAGCAATGCAATAGGAAACAGTAGTTAAATACTAACCTGTGTGCTATTACTAACAGTCGAATGTGATTAGAAAATTTAAATCAAGTTTAAATTTTTTTCTAAAGACATTCATGAATTAATGTTAAATGATAGTTATAATCCAACATTTAAATACAATAAATTAATACACATCAGTATTTTTTTTTTTTTTTAATTTAATAGATAAAGACAAAAATATTTTTTTGAAAACAACACCCACCGTTTTCACCATCAAGAAAGTTCATTCTTCCCTACCACTTACACTTGAAAAATAAAACACATACAATCACACTGCTTATCTTTCAGAAGGAAAAATTACCGTAATCTCATTTTTAGTTATTAAAATTTTTAGAGAGGGCGCTTCTAATTTAGCAATCTGTTTTTATCATCTTTTGAGGAAGTGTTCTGCATAATTGCTGAATTAGAATATAGAAATATTTAGATAATGAAAGTACAGTAGTAATTTTTTTTAAAAAAAAAAAGAATTGTGTATGCCTAATTGATTTAATTTAAATAATATTTATGTAAGCAAAATATACAGATATCAGCATGAGAGAAACTAAGAGTTTGTAATCATAACACCAATAACGAGGGTTGCATACCTCCTCCCCCTCCGGGTATAGCCAATATATAATCATTCGTTTGGCTAGCACTCTTTCTCCGGGAAAGATTTTAAAACTCCAGTTAAGAATAACTCTATACTTATAGGCCACTTGATCCTACCGGAAAAATATCCGAACTGAGGGCAGGTTAATCATTACTACTTTAATAATAAATGTGAATTAAAATAGTATTTAGGGAATGGATTCAAGCTATTGAGTAACTGAAGGAAAAAAATAAAATGACTTTGAAAATTAATTACTGTAATAACAAACGCATCAGGTAGACTTAACCCAATGATATAGAATGGCAATTGTAGAAAAGTCGTAGTACAAGTTATTTGATGGGTAGAGGAAAATAAAAAATGGGCTTAGTTGATATAAAAATGATTAGATTAACCATTCTTTTTCATCATCTATTACAATGATGGACAAGTTATATTTTACACAGTTATTCTGTATGGCTCTTGAGACAATATCGGTTTTCATTGTCATTTTAAATCTGAAATAGTATAAAGTATGTAGCAATATTAGAATATTTTCTTTTGTAAATGCTTTAAAAATAAGTAAAAAACAAATCCTTTAAATGGCACTAGTCACAGAGGTTATTATTATAGATGTTATTCTCTTATTTGGTTGGTAAAAAATGTTTTACCATTTGATAGCCCCATGTTATACCCATTAAAATTATCAGTGTATTTTTCGCAGCTCTTGAATATTTAAAAATTGTACGAAAGTATTATGCGGCCATTCCCTTAAATCTTTTCGATAGGGTTGGTAGTAAAGAAAGGAAGAAAGTGAGAAATTATGAACAGTGGAATGGTAAATTGCATTTCATTTTTATTGAAAATGCATGTATCTGAATTTCATATAGAAATATAAAGAGTTGGGAGAAATAAATTTGATTTCTTATGTAATGAAGTTGAAGCACTTTGTTTTAAGAGGTGGGGTGAGTTCAATAAAGTAATAGTCAAAAGATATATTATTGAAGACGTAAACATGTGATGTTCACATTTCTTAATCTAATTCCTTTATTACTTGTCCCATTATCATTTCATTTGATCAAATATTTAAAAACATTAACTTGCTATTTTAACTTTCTTGTTCATTTATGTCATTATTTTCATTACATTTATATTCTTTTCCAACATTTTCTTAAGTTTGTTTTCACTATCAGCATTCAGTACTCTATTGTCAGCACAACACAAAAAAATGTTACTGTTTTACATCTCATCTTATTTCTAAGATAATCATTTAATGTAAAAATTATCCCATTTCTATATTTGTTAATGTTTCTTACTATTCATATCTCTTACAATCATTACCATTCAAAAAAAGAAACTCAAATTCATTCTTTCAATTATAAATAATTTCTTTATCTATCTCAACAATAACTTTCATTATTTCATGTGCATCATCTCTTGATCATACTGGTTTTCGGATAAAAATGTCTTTATTAGAAATGTGTATTTAAGACTGCATGGAATAGTAAATTCATTGTAAAATTCTTACATTTTACCTTTTTTTTTTTTAATAGACTCACTATTGTCCAATGATAATCTTCTGGCAATTCTTATTATATTATAAATGTCAAGTGTTGTTAGCGACAGGTCAGCGCAGCTGCCTTGCAAGCAAGCAGTTGGTTGCAGACGTTTGTTGCGGGTTTGCCTCCCGGCCAATGCTATGACATATGAAAAAAAAAGAAGCTGTAATATGTTTAAGGTGTATCTGTTGAAGGTTTTAGCTTTCACGTTATTACAATATTATCTGTTTACGCTTAATAAATTTGATATATTTATAATATCTTTAATATTTTATATATGTAATCTGCTCAAAGATAGTTTGATTATGACCAAGCACTGAATAAACATCATTACTTTTCCTTTTTTATTGCCATGTGCTCTGCTGGGTTTTTTACAAACTCATCCTCCATCATAACATATTCCTACTTTCTGGGATTTTTTAAAATCTGATTACTCAAATAATGGCTTGCGATCTCTTGTTAAAAAGATAATTATCTTTCTCTCAAATCTTCAACACCTTTTTTTATATATTAATAACTAACTATTGTGTCCTACATTGTTTGGATAGTAGCTTAGATGTGCCATTTCTGGAGTTGAAACCTCTTATGAATTCCCAAACAATAAAGCCATTCCATTATCATTATTAACTATTATTAGTAAATTGAGGAAAGAAAGGAAACCTTAAGCCTATATCACCTGAAAGTTGGCAAATAGGAAATCTTCACCCTATTATCTCATATCACTAAGTACCTTTTTAAAAAAGTTAATTACTATTTACTAATCAAGCTGATGTAAATCCAACTATATTTTTAAATTAATTCCAGGATCAATGCAAACGCGCCTACTCATTTAACTTGCACATAAATTTTCATATTTGCAATAAAAAAATTTAAGCGTGAAAAATAAATTGGAAAATAATAAAAGTTTTGCTGGAGAAAAAGAAGTCATTCCTTAAAATAAATCATTTTTCTTCACATATATATATATATTAGTTTATATATATAATCATTATTTTATTAATTGGCATTATACCGTAATTGTTCATAGTCGGTTTATTTCAACACCGATTCTCCATCTTATTTTCAAATGCTATTATTCTTTGCTGTAAGTTTTAATATTATCTCATTTAATTACTGTATATGTAGAATAAATGCTAAGTATACACGCATTCATTTATGAGGAAATGTTTTTTGTTATTGTTATATTGTATATATCGACTGTTATGTAATGATATCAAAATAGGTATTTCTTGCTGCAATTGTAAATTTATCTATAAAGAAATTTGGGGTGAAAAGTGTGTGCGTTGAATTATTTGCCAGAGGCAGCTGAAGTAACCACACAGTAAAATTAATAGTTCCACGACGATTGTCGCCGATATTTCGCCATTGCTTGCACTCCTTAACACAATTTATTCTAGCGTCTCAATTTTAGACCTTCGTCATCAATTTTCACGAGCCCTTACATTATTATATAAAATTATCTACTTTAATAAGAGACAGTTTTATCGATTTTTCAACTTAAATCTAGCTGAATTAGATAAATTTGCGATGAAAATAGATGATGCAATATTTTGAACTACTACTGCCAACCGATTAACAGTATAATTTAATTTGTTATTCCAAGGTTGTATTTTTCCTTCTTGTTTCTGCCCGCCTACTTATATGGGGTGTGGATGAAATCTTTAGGCTGGATGGTGGTTAGACTTCTTGAAAATACCGAGTTATTTTATTTTTTTATGTACCTGTATAATTGCTACGAGATAACTAGAAAACAACTGAAATTAAATGTACCGAAATTTTAATATAAAAATCCTATATATACATACTTTGTTACCTTTATGTATATGCGTATTTTTTTTTAAAAGTGTTGTTTTGATGAGTGTGAAAAAATAAATTCCATAACTTGTGCTGGTTTTATGAATCAACGCAAAACCACTTGCAAAATAAAAATGGATTCTTCCCATTCAGCTTGCAACATCAGATCGTAACTTTAGCCGTTGTACTTTTTACTGAAATTTATATTTTTCTTTAATAGCCATCCTACCGCAGCCGTTTGCATTTTTAATCTAACAACTTTTAATCTTAACCTATCGAATCATTATAATACCCCCCCCCCCCCGAAAATTTGTTGGCAGTCGCTTCTTAGGAGCTATGCAAAATAGGAAGTACCAACTCAACAGCTGATTCGTTCTTCATTGGCCTCGTTTTGACTTTGTGAATATAAGGAAACGTGTGTGTGCGGTAGCAGGTAGAATAGCGTTGGAAATTAAAGAAAGAATGCGTTTGCTGACCATCGATAAGTGACTGGTATCGGAATTTCAGTTAGAAAAAAATAACGCAAACGGAATTATTAATCTGGACCGAATACAGTATTGGATACCTCCATGAACTGTACCATGAATTGCACTTTGAATGTTCCCGGGCAGCAGATTCTGAAAGATGTTTCCCAGTCTCTGCTAGATCATCGGCAATTTGATAATTCATTGGTCGCTATCTATATTTTTATCAAGAATTTTTTGGGGTAAGGATTTCATTCTTTAAACTAGCGGTAGTTTAATTAAAAGAAAACCGAATCTTTACTGATCGGGTTCATACCTGCTATTTTGGCATGGAAAGAGTAATTCATATTTGTAATGGAAAATGTTTTATTTGTAATGTTGGGGGTGAAGTGTAATAGGTATTTTTGCGATTCTCGTAATTAGTAACAATCCCACTTTGCATTTACTTTTTCGCGCGCGCACACAGGCCAAATAATGTATACAAACATGCTCAAACAATAATTTTATACATTTTTTTTTAACGGGAATTGCAGCAAGTTTCTCCTGGCTGTTTTAAGGTGCTAACGTGGTTTGCATGGTTGGATAAATTTCTCATCATAATCCTATCTCCCCGTAAACAGCTGCTTGGAGCAAACCGGTTGAAACTGGTTTATTCAATACTTGGTATTGTTAGTTTTTTTTTTTTTTTTAATGTACATATATGTATATAGTTTGTTTATTTGATTGCAGGTATATACAATTATTTAATTTTTTGATAAATTTATTATATTCTCATTCATATGATGTACATGTGTATATTAATTACATATTATTAGTATAGACTGTTTTAAAGTAGAAAAAATCTGCCTGGCCGTCTCTTTTTTTTTAACCCCCTTTCTCTAACCAGCGTTCTTATGCTTAATACAATTTTATGTGTGCGTTTTTGTTGTTATATATATATAAAATTTGCTTATTTATTTTATTGATAATATTTATTTATTTTTGCTACGAAATTATATTTAGATTTTCTTATAATTGGTATTATAAGAAGATGAAAAAAGTGTATTTGAACTTTTTTTTTTCTAATTTTTTTTATATTCTAAGCTGGCGAATATTTAATAATTATGAAATTTATCTGGAAGCAAGATGGCGGTTCGGGGGTATGATTCATACCTCCAACCTTTTTGATCTGCAGGAGTTGGCCAATTTGGCTTTATCTCCATAAGAAAGTAGCATCTTTAAAGTTTTTTTTTTTTTTGGTTAAAACAGTACAGTTATTTTTAAATAAGCACTTAAAATTATGTAATGGCTATAAGGATAGAAAATATTGCAATAAAAAAAAAAACATGGAGGGGGTTCTACCTTACATTAACATTCTCCTTAAATTTTGAGACAAAAAATCAAATTCACGAATTAATTTTATTATAACATGCAAGAAATATTTCTATGAATTTATTCAATTTGTGAAAAAAATATGGTGAGCATTAAGCGTAGTTTGAATACTGTTGGTATTCTATATTGCTAATTTTATTCTGCAATGGCTTTTCTATGTATTGAAGAGCGGTCTATTGTCATCAATTGGGCTCAACACTCACATTGTCTGAATACAAAATCCAGTCCATAACTATATTATAAAATTTATCGTCACGTAAAATGTTTTTTATAAAAAAACTCGTCATACCTCGCATCCGAACAAGGTTTGAATTCAGAACTTGAAAATTTGTTCGTCAGTTCAAAATATCTGTACTGGTATGGGGGGGGGGGGTAAGTATCCGGCCCGTAACAAATTCAACTATCTTAGCTGAAGATAAAAGTCCTAGGATAAATTTGGATTGGTCTGATGAGCATTTGTGCGCAGGCCATGTGACAAAATGCAGGGATGGGAGTTATATGCTCAATAATTTAAACATTTTTAAATTACCTTATTTTTGTTTGTAAACTTGGTACAGTTTTATTAGCTTCATATATGTTTACGATGCTCATCATTTTCTTTTCATATCTTGTTTATATTTATTCTTGTGGTTGTGATATATATCTACTATGTTTCAGTTATTTTTTATGGTCATTATCAAGGATCTACTTTAATTATATGTTATTCACTGGCGAATTTGGTTAACTGAATTTATTAATCTCTTGGCAATAATTTGGTTTTGCATTTACTAAGGGATGGCAAACAATGTTAACCTGGCATCAAATATTGCTTGGTTAGTAATAGTGCTGTATGAATAAAGTGTAGAGTATAAATACGCGGAAGCAATCTTTTAAATATCTGTAATTAGATGGGTTTTTTTTCTTTCAACAATTACAACCGTGATTTTTGTAAGTGATCTTAAAAAAGATTGAAATATTGTGTTTATATAAATATGAATTTTTTTCCTCATAAAATATGGTTGTGAATTCAGGAAACTAAAAAGCACTTGATTGTCAGACGTTTTAAAGTAATACTATATTTGTGTAAGTAAACAGATAAATTCAATAATATTTTCGAATCCATCTGGGAATTTGAGGTGATGTATTTTATATATCAGTTTGGTCAATACTTATTTCCTATTTACATGTTATATATTGAAGCCTATATCTAATTAAGAATCGAGATTGAAACAATTGTAGAAATAAATAATTTCATTCATTGTTTTGTGCAAGTGTGTATGTACCCCCCCCCCCCCCATAGTTTGGCTAAACTAATTGCAATTTTTTTTTTTTGCATTTCAACTAATTATTATATAGGAATAATTCATAGTTTCTCTGTAATAAATATAAATTGAAAGCCCAAGCAAAAATGTAAAACTGTTTTTTGGTAAAATTCTGGAAGAAAATTAAAAAAAAAAAACCTATTTTTATCATGATTATTGGTTGTTTTTTTTTTAAACATAATTAGTCACACAGAGATGATTGGTAAGTTAGTTAGCCATTTAATTGTTTACTGATAAATGAGTATCTGAATTAAGTTCAAGAATCAAATAAAAAAGAAAGACCATAATCCCTGACTAGCTTGTTGATTTTGTCTTTGTTCTTCTTGGTAGCTATGCGCAAAAATACTAAAATTAGATATTAGAACAGTGTAAATAGTTAAATCTGGCCATATTAATCCAAAGATTTGATCCAAGACTAAATGAATTCTTATCCATATCCTAATTACCATTTGCTCTTATTTACAACCTTATTTAATCTTTAGTCCTAAATGAATTAGATCTGTTCCCCAAAACTTGATTGTAAGCCATAATATACAATAAAAAGTATAAAATCCTATGATAAAATTCATATTATAAATTTTAAAATTGATCATTAGTGATAATTATTGAACAAAGTGGTCGAGAGGTCAGCGACAGCTGCTTTACAAGCAGTTAACTAAGCCTGTCATTAATCAGGAACACTTTGTATAAATATTTAGTAATAAATCTAATATAATTTTTAATAAATGAAAATTGTAAATATTTTATCAAATGCTGTGATCATCATATTAATATCTTATTGGAATTAATACCTTAAATAAAAAGGTAAAGCAACTAATAATAATTTTGGTGAATGAACATTTTCCAATTTATTTTTGATACATCCATTATATTATGTCTCTTTTATAGATATATATGTTGCCTTGAATAAAATTTGCAGCAAACTGACACATTTTATCTACAAGAATATTAAAATGGTGACTATTTTTCAAAGATTGATATAATGAACAATTCTGTTTTTCGGATCCAACTTTATGATGTTTGTTATATTAATTATTAAACACACACTGATAAAAGTAATATAATTACAACATATGTCAAAACATGTGTATGTGACAAAGTTGTTTAAACAAACCACCCAAGCTAACACATAAGACATTAGACAATTCTCTTAACTGATAATGGAACCCTGAGAATGTTTTTCATCTTTGGAGAATATTTTGAGTATTAACCTTAAAAGATAAATATCCCACTTATTGTGAGGCAGTGGCATCTCATAGAAGAATAGTAGAGGTATGATCAGGCCTTTAAATTGCTGGGTGATGAATGTTTGACAATGCTTATTTTGTTTTTATCCTCTAAAAATATAGTTATCCATTTTCTAATCAATGTTTATGGTTATTTGAATTGAGTGGACCAATCCTGCTGAATTAAAATAGCCTCACAATTTTTCCCAGCATTTACCCACAGTTTCACTCAGGCCTTAGTGTGGCAGAAAGTTGCAACACTATTGCACTACAAAGTCCATTACTTTAATCATATATGAGTATAGAGTAATATTAGATTATGGAGCAATTTTTTTTATTATTATTTTAAGAAAAGAAAGTATACTGTAGATTTTTTTCCATTTTTTTTTTAATAGTAAAATTGATATATTATATTTAAATTAAAATCCTTTAATAATTTTTTTAAAAATATAATTTATGGAACCAGCAGATGATTGTTAACCTTATTTTGCTAAGTCATTTAATTTGAAATATATTCATCCGTCTTTAAAGGCTGTTTTTGACTTCATAGATTTTGTAATGTAGAGAATGGGATTAAGGGATAAAAATTAAAATCTGCAAATCATTTTCTTAGTTTCATAGATAATGAATTGGCATCTCTTATTATTTAAGAGATCTATTCTTAGGGATATGTCACACATTAATTGTTGTTTTTGTCTTTTCTTAATTGAAGGAATAAATTACCTTTTCAACAGTGTTAATTTTTTTATGCTATCATATTGCTAATGCTATTAAATGAATAGTGTTGGTGACCTGCTTCATTTTTCTGTCATTGGGGTGTGTGTGTGTGTGTCTGAAATCTGTTTAACATAAAAAAAACCCACTGGAGAAAGGTACGGCAGAATGCTATTGCGAATTCAGGCAGCAGATCTAATACATAAATACACTTAAAACTAATAATACCAGATTTATAAGTAGTATAATTTTGATGGATTATATTAATATGACTAGATTAAGGAATACCCCCCACCCCCACAATCAGAAATTTGTATTTATTAGTGTTATAAAAATACATTGTGGTTGATCAGAGGTCATGAGGTTTTGTACACAAATTTCAAATGCATCAAACTGCCCCTCCCCCCTAAACTAAGGAAAAGCCCAACTTTTACTGCTAAGATATTACTGAGACACTACAAAATAAAATATGGATATAGGCTGAACAATTTTTTTAAAAAGAAGTTAGTTATGAATGTTCAAAGAACAAAAGGCAGGCATATTTGGGACAAGTCATTAGAAAAATGAGTGGGATTCAAATGCACTCTTCAACCATAAAAATGAGTATTCATTTGTTATTTCTTGCTTTTTTTCTTCTTGATATTTTCTTATCATTATTTGTGATGTCTTAAAGTAAAATAAATTTATTAAATATTATTATTTTATTAATTTATTTTCAACATATAAACCTACTTAAAAACATTGGGGATGGAGGTAATCACTTATAATGCTACCTGACTGATTCTTGGGTTATGTATTATGGTCATTGATAGAAAAAACAAAGCATTTTTGACATATTTGCCCTGTTTGAAAAATATCAGCTTGGAAATGGTAATATAAAGATTATGGCTGATTGGTTTTGAAACTAGGGTATCCTTTTCTATCTGAATACCATTGCAATAAGTGCACTTGGAATGTTGTATCCTTACCAGCCTGAGTATTGAACATTACAATAAGCTTATATGAACTGAATATCTTATGGTATCATTTGAAATAGAGGCATCTATATTGAGAATATATTGGCACTTGTTTGGGATTATATATATACTTAATTTAAAAAAAAAAAAAAAAGTTTTAATTTTTGCATTTATTATCCATTATAAAATTCTTGCCAAAGAGAGAAATATAGAGATTGTACAAAGAGATTGTTATTTAGAAATGTCTTTAGTTATAAGAAACTTAAGATTAACATTGAATCTTTTTCTGCTCTGTTAACTTTTAAAACAATTTAATTTTAAAAAAATCTCATGTTTATTTAAGTCCTTTTTTTTTTTAAATTATAGATTTTTTAAGCTATGTATTATTGTATAAGTTAAAACATATACTTTATAATTATCAATGGCTTAAAATGATTTATATCTTCTTTTTTTATTAGCACATCCGGATCCAGCACTGTTGCAATCGATAATAAAATTGAGCAAGCAATGGTAAGTTTTATTTTATTACTTATTGTAAAGCAAATTTTTATTTATTAAACATTCTAAATTTAGGTATAAAATGAAATGCTTACTATAATTACTACTTAAATAAGGGAAGGGTATTTGGTAGAGTTGAAAAATATTTCTTTGTATTTTGAACAAAAAATTATTCAATTATGCAACCAAGAATGTATCTGAATTTGGATTATGATCTATTTTGTTTGTAAGACTGTCTTGTAGCTGTTTTAATCCACATGTACATCCATCTAAGGAAAACCAAATAGTAAACAGTTGACAATTTCAAAAACTTTTCTATTGCAAAGGATAGCTTGAAAAGGATTTTGTTTTTTACTTTAAAATGGTGGCCAAAGGATATAAAATGCATTTTTAAAAAGTATTGATGAATTGCCAAATATTTGTGGAATTGAATATTCTCAGTATTTACCAAGAACAGTGGTAAACGGAGAGCTGGGCTGTAAAGTCATTAAGCCAATGGATTAAATTTACAACTTCCCTAAAGTATTGATCTCAGTTTTAAAGATTGAGGAGAAAGTGTCAATCCATAGGAGATTTTTTTTGATGGACATTTTAATGTAAATTCGTCAAAATAAAATGGATTTGGTGAAAATTGCAAGGAAACAATTGAAAAGTGGTTCAAATAGAGAGGACGATGATGCTCATTTTCCATCTTTCCTAAGTCATCAATAATCTAATACATTTAGAATATTCATTGAATACAAAAAGTTCCATTTTTATTCAACAGAATTCTGTAATTCAAGAAATTGGCCAGTTTCAAGGAATATCTAAATTTGGATAATCTCTTTAAGGTGATTATTATTTTTATAAATCCGATTGTGGAAATGTTGCACAAGGGAGTAAAAGATGCTTTCACTAAAATTCAACAGATCAGTAGCAGTAAACACATATTAATAATGTCTCCTTATGTAAGTACTCTTATTTTTTTAGTTTATTATTTAATATCAAATATCTCACTTTGTAAATAACTAATTGATGTGTGCATATGTTTATATATGTTTATTGATTATGTTCATGTAAAGCACTGTTTAATTACAGCTTGCACCTAAAACATTTTGATTAAAAAACAAACTTATTTTAACAATATATAATAAATTTTTTTAGCAGCAAGTAAAAGTAATGTTTCTAAGCTCCTAACATTTAATACATTAGATTTAGTAGACTAAAGTCATTGATGTGTTTTTTGTTGGTTTATTATTTTTTTTATGTGCCCCTGAACATACATAAATAATTGTATTACTACATAGGAACTAAGTTTTAACTAATAATCGTGCAGTATATTGCATTAGAATCCATCATTTGAACAATGTTAGTTTCTCATAATTAATATTCACATTCATATTTACTAACTTACATTAAAATTTATCAAATTGTATATCTTTCTGTATATTCAGAATATAAATTTTGACACAACTTAAAACAAGAAAAATATGAATTTGGAATGAATATAATATGCAAATATAGTATTGCTAAAAAATGACTTTGTAAATTTATATGATATGATATTGTTAGCAAAGTAATGAATTGTTTTTTTTAAAAAACCCTTCTACACTCTCACTCAAAATATTACTGCTTCAGAAACTTATCTGCTAATTAATTACGGAAAGATGTAGTTCTTCATTTCTTTAATAAAAAAATTACAAATGTCATTTGTATAAAAAAAACTGGATCAGAGATTAGATGTGATATGTTGGGACTATTTCCATCATCTACGAGTTAATGTCATCACAAACTTTCAGGGATCAGAGATTGGGTATTTATTTTTTTAAATATAAGATATTGCTTTTCACCAATTAGTTGAATTTTAGAAAAAAATTATTCCATATCAAGCATAAATAATAGTTTTAATTAAATTTATCAGACCATTTAGCAAGTCGTGTAAAGAAACAATTATACAGAGCAACGCAAACATTTACATTATATTTGTCATTTTTAATCTAAACAAGTGGGATAATATTATTTTTGTCAAAAAGATAAATATAACACAGTTGAAAGTGAAAATATCTTCTAAACATGTATATTCATAAATTTGAAGATATCGTTTCATAATAAAATTTATAATTTTTTATTTTTTTAGTTTAATTATATTGCATTCATGTATTCATTTCTCTTGTTTTAAAATACAGTATTTTAAAGAAAAAAGTATTTTGACCACGAAACAAATGATTTAGAATTTTGGAATTGTATTTTATTGTCTTGTGTTTTGTTTGCATTGTGGAGATTGTGCTGGTTAATTTAGAATCAAGATAAATACCAAAGATTATAAAAGTGGAAGGGACAGTCTTAATTGTAGATTAAATTATATATATATGAAAAAATAGAATGTTTTATTAAAAGTATTAGAGTATTAATTGCCAATATTTTGTGGTAGTCATAGCACTGTTAAGAAATGGGGGGATTGACTGTGGATATAATAACTAATAAAAATTAATGATGTGTAAGAAAAACAAATTTTAACTCACTATAGGCTTTGAGAAAATTCATTTTCTAATACTTTAGCAGCAGAGAATCAATTCTAAAATCTTTAACTAGAGTGTTGTAATAATTTGAGAAAGTCAATTAATTGTATTATTTTTACTTAGTGTATGTTTTTTTTTTTTGTTTTGTTTGGTTTTTAACAATAAATAAATTATTCAAAACTAAATAGGAATAATTAGATAGCCATGGAAATTTTAAATACATATTAAAAGAATTTTTGGAATCATTTGGTGCTAATTATCCATTTTTTTATTAATGGGAAAATGTTTTAGATATATAAGATTTTATAAATGAAAAATAAAACAATAATAGAATTCTGGACTTGTGAACTTAAGGTTCCTGGATCTAAGGGCTAAACATAATGTTGGGTGGGATGGGGAGGTATTCTTCATATGGTGTATTGTTTGTTTTCATCTTTTATACTATGAATTGTTTTCTAAGTAGATCAATGTTTTTGAATTAACCTTTAATACTATTAATAATTAAGGGTGAGAGTTAAGTTATGGAACTAAAAGGTTACTCTTTGCAATTTACTTTTTATTAGCATTTACATTCAGCCCATCAATTTTCCCTCTGTTTGATATCTTTATCCTTTATTGCATGACACTATTGGTCAACCACATGGCAACTGCCCTGACAATTGAGTGCAATGTAATTTTTTTTAAA
Source organism: Epiperipatus broadwayi (assembly GCA_028023455.1). Lineage (NCBI taxonomy): Eukaryota > Metazoa > Onychophora > Udeonychophora > Euonychophora > Peripatidae > Epiperipatus > Epiperipatus broadwayi. Next base: position 1,490,694 of record JAQFVV010012603.1, on the reverse strand, counting down.
AATCCAATCAACACCTATTGATGAATTTTACTTTCCAACTTAAGGTCAACCAATAATCAAATGGTTAATGTTAGCTAGGTTTGTTTACCAGCCGGTCCTAAAAGAACTTTCATATTTAGCAATGCTTCAATCACCGTGCCTTAAAGTCTATTGCATTAAATGTAATCAAAAGTAAATTCTTATGGGATTCAATATAATGGTAGAATTATGTACCTTCAGAACTCACATTGGTACTTCCAATGCTCAAATGTTACATGATTTCACAAGCGATTAACCATTTAATTATTATTTTATAAAAAGAGACAAACAATAGAGTGATAAACTGGCCAGGCCAAAATAATAATCCATTTTAGTTTATTTGGCATATTTTGTGTGTAAATTGCTGTTGAGTCATCAGTTCAGCAGACAAAAATCAATCTGGAGGTGTTTATATGGCCTTATATTGGATTTGATTTTATCATTCATTAAACTTCTTCAGATCACAATCGCCCATCAATACAGAAATTGACTGATTTCTCTCATTGAGATTCTATGCTGGTGAATAGTTGGGATATTGTGAAGTGAAAGTAGATGATATACTGATAGAAAATATCTTGCTTATTCACTCAGGGAATTCCCTAAGATGTTAAAAGTATAGAAACCAGTCCTTATTTATATCAGACTGTTAACATGGGCTTGACGATTCAGGTGTTTGATACTTCTAGCAGTACTGTTCTATCAGCTCGGGTCAGCCGCTTGATGGTGTTTATATGCAAAATACATAAATATGCCGTTTATGAGGCCGCCGCTGCAGGCCTTATTTCTATGCAAAAGCACAGAAAGAGGCCGTTTTTGCATGCTGTTTTGGTGGCTGGCCTGCTGCTTCATGTTACGCACTTTATCTCAATGCTCACTGTTCAAAGTTCACTACAGTCTCATGTGAGGGTGTCTGGACTTCAGCCTGTCACAACTCTTCAAATATGCATGTCAAAGTAATTAGCTTTCAAGTCATCTGACCTACTATTACTTTCTAACAATTGTAAACCTGTCGCCATGCTTCCCTACTCAATGTGGAACCTTCCAAAAATTTGGAAAGGGTACATCCAAGCAAAATTTCGATTAGCTCACGTTTGCGCAAGAACACGTCTGCAACAAATAAAATGGCTGACTGCAAAACCGAACCATTCCAATTGTGCCAACTGCTGTCCACAGAAGCTGGCATGGTGGCATTTTTACAGGACAACATGGTCCTATATGCCAAGAGATATGTGTGCGGCGAAACAATGAGACGAGATGTCCAAAACCATCTCGCAGTTCAGATGCAAATCCTGTTTTTGTCGACAAAAGTGTTCTCTTCAAAAGGAGACCTGCTTCGACGCTCCAGAATCCCGTTCGTTTTGAAAGCCTTAGTGTGAGCCAGGTTTAGGAATGAAGCATGCTTTGGTAGCTTATGTCTATTTCTTTGATTTGCCCATTTAGGAGAAGTTCACTCCCAGTATCTCCAGTATTTAAGGATTGGCCGATGAAGTATTTTGGAAAACAAAAAAACGTAGACACACGATACTAAGTACTACACAGTATTGCAGATACAGTCAAAATAACCTTATTAACATTAATATATAGGTATACCATCCCATATATTAATTATGCTACAATAAAAAAAAAACCAATCCATTGTGAACTTTTTCCTTAAAGACATTTAATTAATTTAGATGCGGGTATTATACCAGCATTTTATTTTTAGCATGAGTAATTCTTAATAGCTCTGGTTGTTGAACTATTTATTCACATAGATCTGATTCTTATTGAATATCTAAATCTATGAAAAAGATCGCGCAGTACCTCTCTATTCCAAAGATTAAATTAACAGATGTGTATATAACTAGTGGCCTTCTAATGCATAATTAATTGATATTTGGTTTGATTAAATATACATACATAATAAATATAACTTGTCTAATTTATTTACAAACGAGTTCTGCCTTACATAGCAGGGTGAGAATAAAATTTGAAGAAAAAATTGTTTGAACTTATTTCAATTTCTATCATCCAACGCTAGCATACATTAATATATAAAGATATTAAAAATTAATTTTTGTGCCCGGCGGCCCAGTAACATTATATTTCTGTGTTTTGGCTTAATATCAACGCCATCAAGCGGCTAATAGAGTACCCTTCTAGCTCACTTGATGAGTTAAGGTTATTCATAAAATACATTCATAATAAGAAGGTATAGTCTTGAGTTTGTGCATTGATAGATGGTTGCTATGTTATGGAGTGGAGATAAAGAATGAATGCACTTGTATATATATTAACTTTGAAATTGCTATTAAAAAGACTTTTAAAAAAATAAATAAATAAAATTGAAATGTTTATTGTTATATTCTCATGCCAATTTCTTTTTGTCTTTACAAATCCAATCAAAATTTTGAATTATAATTGACATTCTGTAGAAGGCAAGATAAGACAGCTTTTTAATAGACCATTGCCAGCAAAAGATTTTTCAAAGAAATGGCAAAGATGGAATTAATATTCATAAAACTATCCATTAGTAAAATGGGGGGGGGGGGATCCTTTTAATTAGATACCTTATTTATTAATAATAATCATATGACTACATGAGTTTTGCCTAAGAATGCACTGTCAATGATAAACACTAAGAATGCCTCTAATCTGAAAAATATCCATGTTTTCCTAGTTCCAATTCAAATATTAGGCTTTATTCACAAACTTTTCTAAATTATTTTTAAATTGTCACAAAACTTTTTATTCCTTTATTCCGTCTTGAATATTACTCTGTTTTGATTATATACTACTTTATTTTTATTGATCATTATCTGAAAAATATCCATGTTTTCCTAGTTCCATTTCAAATATTAGGCTTTATTCACAAACTTTTCTAAATTATTCTTAAATTGTCACAAAACTTTTTATTTCTTTATTCCATCTTGAATATTATTCTGTTTTGATTATATGCTACTTTATTTTTATTGACCATTATAGAGAATAATGCTAATACATTGCTACTCTTGGCTTATAAAGCAATCCATTGTGTTACAAGTTTTAGTACCTTTCGACAATGACTAATGGCAAAGAAGTTTTCTCATAAAATGGCAGTTATATTGAACCTTTTGAAGTATATCTTGATGAGATATATATAAAATAAAAAGTGTGTCTTTTGATTTAAAAAAAATAAATCTATGGAATATTTTAAAATCCGATTGTATACTATTACTTTGTGCGTTTGCTTTGTGCAGTTTAGTGCAGTAGTAGATTGATCGATATAGAGAACCAAAAGTTATTGATTACATTTCAACGTTATTTTTCTTGCTCAAATGTCATATTATCTCGAGAAATTTTTAATCTCAAATAATAGTCAATATCAAGTGGTTAAGTTAAAAATGATTATGCAGTCTAAAAGTATAGTGTGAATGGTCATTTCTGATCTATTATCCTATCTAGACTTTAGCGGGAAGAAATCTCAAGATTTGGATATTTCATCATTTTTTATTTTTGATTACTCTCAATTCACTGTAGAATGATTTTTCTGTATCATTTCAATAGATTTTCTTGTTTTTTATGTTGCATTTGGGTTTTTCTCCTACATTTCTTAACCCAGCTGCCATTGGTTTATTTTTTCAATCATGCATTTACTCCTGATTCCTCTTTATTAATTCCAATATGCATCTCTCCGTAATTTGCTTTGTGAATTTTCAATCTGTATTTCTCTTCTATAATGTGCTGGACTCGTGATACATACATAAGCAATGACATGCAATACATTTATTCAAAGATTTTTTTTCTAACAGATATCTAAATTCATTTTCTTTTAATATTATTTCTATTGAAACCTTCCATCCAATCTATTATGTTTCCATTTATATTAATAAAAAATTATTACTAACATCTTGTAATTAATTACTATCAATCTTTATTAGCTGTAGTTTGTCTTTATTTTTATGTTCTTGTAACAGGTTCCACAGCAATGAAAACATTATTTGCAAAATTACACGATTTGCACAATGCATTTATTTTCACTGATATTTCCATTACAACACAAAATATTTCCAGTAAAATTGCTATACACTTTGACACCAATATTAATCCTCTTGGAGCCATCATCTCATCTGATTTGGAATTTACGTAATCTTCAGTATCTGACAATAATTTAGCTTAAGCTGAGATGTTTCAAAGTTAATCATTGCAAAATGGCCACCCTTTTCTATAATTTTTTAATACATGATATTTATCTTTTATATGTGTGCTATAATTTTGAGAAGAATGCCAAAAAGTTAGTTAATTATGCTCTATATCTTGACTGGGGGAGATAAACAAAAGTGAATCCATGTTTAAGTTCTAAAAACAATATTTTTCTGACTTGAATAAGTTCAACTTGGAGAATATCCAGACAAATTGAAACAAAGGTCTTGTATCCCATCTAATATTTTATTTGAATTTAGTCCTGCTTTCTTAAAAATGGGAAGAGGTGAGGTGACAGAAATAGAAGCATTATACATGAAATGATAATAATCTTTTACTATGGTTTAATATTTTTAAATATTATATTTATTCACGATGTTGAAGGTTCACAATATATATAATCTATTAAGAAAACTATTCAGATGCCCAAACTTCATGGATTTCGTGACTCGTTATTTAAAAAAAATAAAAGTAATTAGAAAAAGTGTCTTTGCACGAATCATCTTGTAGCCTTTTTTAAAAAGTGAATATGTGAGACAATAGCTAGGCTGACTGAGATGCTGTTGCTGTTATGTCCCAAAGTTTAACATTAGTGGTGAAAGTAATTTTTCCAAGCTATGCTATAAAATGAAAATAATGAGTTTGAGAAGAAAATGATTCAATAAGAATAATTTATCAGTTCGTAAAAGAATAAAGAAGGAAAAATAAATTTTTGTTGGTATTGTTACTTTTGCTCATTTATCTGCTAATGTTATATTTATGATATGTAATAAATATTTAGTAAGTCTAAAAATAGCATTAAACTTTTGACTGGTGGGTGGGAATATAAACAGGATTTCAGTAAAGTATGATGTATTATACCAAGGAATATTTGTGGAAAACTATAGCAAAGAATCTATAGAAAATGTGACACCAAGCTATTTCCTATAAGTGAAAGTTTCATAGATTCAGAGTGCTTTCTCAATTTATTATTAGTTTTTTATTTATTTAATTATTGTTGGCATTAAAAACATTGTATTATATATACATATTAAAAATGTATAGGGTTCAGTATCCATTAAAAGCATGAAACTTAAATATAATAGATTTGTAGACCTACTGTATTAAACAATTTTCTATTTTATTTTCATTACTTCTATTTATATATATGCACATATTTAATATTGATTAACTGCGGTTATAAAAATAACATCTGCTGTGACTTATTATTGTATAGAATAGTTTTTAATTCATACTGGCTATAATTATCATAACATATAATCTTTTTCCTTTTTTTATTTTGTGTAGGATCTTGTAAAAAGTCACCTGATGTTTGCTGTTAGAGAAGAAGTGGAAGTTCTAAAAGAACGCATCACAGAGTTAATGGAGCGCATTAGCCAGCTGGAATATGAAAACAACATCCTGAAGGCCAATGCTCCCCCTGAAACCCTGGCGCAGTTAACCACCACCAAGCCTCATTCTCAAGCACCTCCACCTTCTTCTTAAGTACAGGTTGTTTGTTTTGCTTGAAACCGGAACTGGAGTATCCAGCGTGCTCCATCAGACTGTGTGGAACTATGGGGGAAAAATATATCAGGGTTAGAGTTGGCGCTTTTGCCTTGGCGACAAGATGCTGCGTACATCTTTTGTTGCTTCTACGTATAAAAAAATCTCTTTGGCCCTAGCATGAGAATCAGTACATTTTGCTCTTTCTTAATAAACTAGACCGTCAGCAATGGTTGTATCAATTATAGAATATGCTGGCAACATGGTGACAAAGCTTCTTGTCCCTTGGTAAGATTGCCAGCAAGTGACGGCAATGTACTTTAAACACTGCTACGTGGTTGCTTCCAGTTCAATTTTTTTTTTTTTTAGTATTTTAAATTCTTTTTCTGTATAACGAATGTTCGATAATGAGGTTTCGTAGGCACTCTGTAAAAAACGTGATGCTCAAAATTGACGTCAACTTGAATGTTTCTTCTGTAAATGGTTTTTGTAAACTTTATATACAGGGTTAATGAGTGAAAGGTAACTTTTTTTTTATCCCAGGAAGAAGAAAAAAGTATTATTTGTTGAAGCCAGTGTTGATTTACTTTATATGTATGTGGATGTAAGGGGATAAATAAGAAAAAAAAGAAATATAAAAGAAAATGAATTGGTATAGGCTGAAAATTTAAAAAAAAAAAGCAAATCTGTAGGAAAGCATGATGGAAAATATAAATGGTTTGGTTATTCTATAGAGAATTTTTTTTTTAATGAAATTTTTACTTAAAGCTTCATCTTAGCCCAAAATTGTGTTTCAATTTAGCTGTGTTTAGATTCTGACAGCTATAGGTAGGTAAACAACCACCTAAAACTATTTTTTTTTTTTAAATAAAGAAAGTAAGATTGGGCGCCACATTTGAAGATATGAAATTGTTTCAGCAAAGAAACTATTGCTCACCACTTCTAGCAAAAGGAAACTTTTGAAGAGACATTTGTTATTTTCTAAAACAAACATCCATAAATTTAAATCATTTGCTGGCTGTAAATTATTATTAATAATAAATTATATATATATTTTTGAGATTTTTCCGGTTTCAATCTGCCAAACCATTATCTCAAATTGTAAAAAGTTAAATAATAAAATTATATGTAAATATATATTTGCTGATCTCATTTTTTTTTCTTTTACCTTTCCTGATCCCCCTTTTTTATTCAGAGAAAGTCTTAAATCTACATTTTGTTCGATTAGAAATATTAAATAAAGAACAGTATAATTTTGTGTATTGAATACCATAAATTGAAAATAATTGCTTTTATTTTTTTTCTCTCTTTATTTATTATTAATTATCTTTATCATTTTTATGCTGCAGTTTGCTATTTAATTGTCACTGGTTTTAATTATTATCTCCCACTATTTTTACTTGTTTTTGTTTTTCCCCGTTCAGTTATTTGCAAATGAGCATTAAGAATTTTCAAATCTTAGCATTAACAGACTAGAAATCTGCGTTCATATTGGAAAAAATAAATGAAAAGGCGTACTCAGTCAGAATTCATGATTTATAAATAAATCATCTTGTTATATAAAAAGAAAATGTTATTTTATAAAGTTGTTTTAAAAAAAAAAAACAAAGCCCTGTGTACTTGTAAAAAAAATTTTTTTTTCTTTTTAATTAATAATTTACATTTGGGGAGGGGACCGAAGCTTTCTCCGAGATTCGTTAAAATAAGCACTGCTTTAATACATTTACTTAAGCATTACTGTGGGAGATTTTGTATTTGTATATACAAAATCAGTTGTATCTTAATTATTTACCTAAACATTTTTTTTTTCAGTATTTATTTTTTAAAAGGAAAAAAAACAAACAAGAATTACATTGTAAAATCGCCTTGTAAAGTGTGCCTTGTAACTTGCAATTAATTTTAGTTTATAACATTTCCCCCCCTATTTTTTAAAAAATAAAATTCTTCCAAAAAATGTTTTTGAAGATTTTGTATGTAAAGATCATTTTAATTTGGTTTGTGTATGTATAAATATGTATATAATACACACATGCATATATATATATATGTACCTATGTAATTATCCCCACCCATCTTGTCTGCCAAAGATTTATCAATTTGATGTGTTTCAATCCAGTGGCACGCTAGTGTTAGGTGGAATGTTTACAAATGTAATTCTCGGAAAAACAGTGCTTTGTCTAGAAACACAACATTTTCCGATAAAGCAAACTTGAAATATATAAAGTATTATATATATATATACAGCTATCTAGAACCTTTGTCTTGTAGTTGTTAATTCCCTTTGTACATACATGAATATTAAATGTTTTTTTTTTCTAAATCTTTTGTTTTAATAAGTTAACAAAAAATAAAAGATAATGTATTATAATTTTTTAATCCAGTTTTCTGTTTTTGTTTTATTTCATAAATTTTAAATTGCAAACCTGAGGTCATTAAAATGTAAAAGAAATAGACAATTTTTAATTGTAATTCAACACACACATGTAATTCAGATATAATGTTGTTGTTTTTTTTAATTTGTTTGCCAATCTGGAGGGTATATTTCTTTGTATAAAAATATTAATAAAAACCAATGCTTAGATTGTCTTTGTTGTTTCGCTCTTGAGGAGAAAATAGGTCTTAAGCAGTATTTATTTTCTCAAGAAATTTTCATGAGACAATTTTTCATTGGGTAAGAAATTTTTCTCTCATGAGTTATCATCACAAAGTTTTTGCCATTATAAGATCAAATGAAAGAAATTACAAATATAATTTTAATTTTTCATTAGCTAAAAATATATACATTGAGGGGTTTTTTTTTATAGAGAAAAATATCACATGTTAATATAAATGAGAAATTAGAAAATTGCAACTCGATCATTTATGAGATCATTATTATTAATCCATCATAACATAAAGTTTATGTTCCATCTTAATAAAAGAATACTGTATTATAAACTTCTTCAATTACATTGATAAATGTTTTTTTTTCTTTTGGGTGGTAGTGTTGGGGGATAATTGTACAAACTTATTTTATTAACTATTATGTATTGCATACAATGGTAAAATTTAAAAATGTGAGGAGAAATATTTTTATACTAAAGAATTAAACAAAAACTTTAAAATTACCTAAGAAAATAAATCTGCGTTTCTTTTTCAGCAGGAAAATTCTCAGCACTGGTTGTTCAATTTTGTTGCGTGTAGTCTTTTCTATATAACCTTGAGAAATTCCTGCCAATCACATTCCAAGTTCCAACCTGTATCAATGAATTGTAATCAAACCAATGTTGGGGTTTTAAAATATATGTTGAAATGATCATTTTTTGTGTTTGTGAATCAGTATTAGAATATTCAGAATAATTTCAACAGTTTTTTAGTTTTTTTTTTTTAGTATATAATATTATATTATGTTCTGGCTTTAAATTGTTTTTAAAATCACATTGCAATGTTAAATCAGAATATTGTTATAAATTCAGCATATAGTATTTTACTTTTTGAATAAGATTCAGATTTTTAATTGAATTACTTTTGACTTCCTGTTTGTACATTGTATAGGTAAAAAAAAACCATTAATCTAGAATCTTTGGTTCTATGGCTTTTTTGGATTTTAAGAGTAGATTATTTGCACCTCATTGTAAATCCTAACTGCTTAGATATAAATCAGGCACGTCAGTACATTAATTTGTAATTAATTTTACTGTGTAGTTTGTTTTAATTTTGTCTGTAAATGTATGAACAAATTAATTTATTGTGTAAATGGTTAAAGATCTTATTTGAAATTCGTTTGGATAATAGATTTTTTAGAATAATGATGTTCTTCTTGTGTATTCAATAAATTTAAAATTGTTAATCTTTTCATTGATTAAACATAATTTAGATGAGGCTTAAGATATTAGTTTAATTTTTAATTTAAAAATTTAATTTGAAAGTAAATTATATTTTTTATAATTAAGTTTTGAAAAGTGAAATAGTTCAATAAATCATTCATTTGGATTTTTAAAAAACTTGTATCTAATCCTCCAGTTTATTTTCTCTATTTTTTTATTCCCATCATATGGGTGGTTGTTTTAATCTTTAAAAAAAAAAACCATTAGTATATATAAAAATTAAACATTTTATTTTTATTAAAAATGGATGAAAATATATTTGAAATGTAAAAATGAGTTTTGAAATTAAATTAAAATTTCCTGGCAAGGAATTCTCATTGAATTGTGTCAAGTCCAAATGAATTAAAATATAAGTAATTCAGCTGAAATCTGAACTGAATAAATGATTATTACTGAAATAATTTCAGTCCATAGCAATACCAGAATGAGAATAAAGGAATAAGTAGCTTGTGGGTGCATAGCATCCAAAATTGATAATGAAAAGATTAACAGAAGTCAAGCGTTGTTAGCCCAGAGGTCAGCGCAGCAGCCTTGCAAGCAAGCAATTGGTTGCAGACGGTTGTTGCGTGTTCGCCTCCTGGCCAATGCTATGACATACGGGGGGGGGGGGGATTAACAGAAGAAACATTTGGACAAATTGATAAATTATCAAAGGGTAACATCTTTTAATATGTATCATATCCTATGTATACTCAACTTATTATAGAAGTTGAATATTTGTGAATTAGACTTTATCTGGAATTCTCTTGACTCTTTTTTAGAGTATAAGTCTTCAGGGCACAGTTTTGGGTCTAAATGAATTAGCTTGATTGAATTTGCAATGTTGAAAGAGTAAATTAAGAGATTATTGAAAAAAATTATAGATTACTGCTTAACAGATAACAATGATGATAAAAGAATGAAAGACGAAATAAGAAAATTGGTGGATAACTGTAAGAAAGGAGGAAATTATGATTGTGAAGGTTTTGGGCAATGACCAGAAAAATTTAAATAGTGGGGGAGGGGGGTTACATTATTTTTGGAAATATTGATGTATATATCTAAAATTACTAATAAAAATTAAATAATGTCATTGGCATTAAACTATACAAAATGTAATTTTTCCAAAACATTTTACAAGTATACTTATATTAATCTGTCTCTGTCCTCAAGCTTTCTGGATTAATGATTTTTCTCTATTAAGAATAATTCACTTTTTTTTATATATGTCTAAGTTAATTTATATATATATAATGGATATGCATACACTCTATAAACTTATGTGTTTTGGTAGAATAACATTCTAGAACTTAAAATTCATGGATTGTGAACTAGTTAGATTCATGACCTTGCTTGAACTCATGAATTCTTGAGCAATAAAATATTTAATTATTTACTTATTTGAAAAATAGAAGTTTACTGATTAGTCTTCTCTCCTTTCATTTTTCTTTACTCACATCTGCTTTTAAAAACTAATTTTCTATTGCAATCTTTATGCCAGATGATTTAAAAAATTTTTGTCCTTCAATAGTCTGTCTCCTTTGTTCTGCCACATCACAAAAAAAAAACAATTTTATGCTTTAAAAAAATGATTGAAAGACAAAATATAAAAATGATGTTTGTATCTAGTAGATTTATTTAGTTACTGTATATTTATTATTATTTTTAATATGTGTATTCACGATTGAATAAAAGAATGTTATTTAAATAACTCCTAAAAAAAAGTATTTGTTTGGCAATTGTAAAAATGTAAAGCAGCTCTGTGGATTTAGAGATCTGGATTTGCGTTATTAAACTTGCATCTATTAACGCAACAATATTTATATACTTCTATTATTTTTTGATATTACCTAATCTAAACTAAAAAAAATCAAATCCTTTTTTTATTATATTAATTCTATAATTTCTCCTTTAATTTCAAATCTATTATTTATAAATTAATAGAAAATGGCCTATAGTTTTTATTTATATTCCACATAAGAATTTATAATTTTCATGTTATTTTATCTCTTAACAGTTTATTATTTTTTGTAATAACAGTTTGCCCTTTATCCTGTTATATGCATCTCCAATGATTATTGCGATTTAATAGTCAATCATGACATTATTTTTACAGTTTTGAAACAAACATTTCTTTTTATATTTCCTGAATCTTTATTTTAGAGTATTTTTTTTTTTTTTTCCTGATTTCTGGTTGTTTTAATTTTTAGTAAAATAAATTTTAGTTAAGTTGGTCTTTATTAATATTGGCATTATTTTAATATCATATTAGGGTTTTCTTGCCTTCATTTTCTACATCATTTATTATTTTCCTTTAATTAATTTTTTAGTTGCATTGAAAACCTATTACTACAATACTAAGGGATGTATATAATATTTTCTTGTTCAAATGTGTATATAGAGTTGTTAGTAATGGAACGCTATGATTCAGTTGTGACAGCCATTGCTTGTACATTATTTTACAGATTCAGTAAGATATAATTTGTATTAAGTTTTACAGGAAAATAGTCTCTTATTTTATCTAGCTTGTCTGAAGCATTTTTGATTAACTCAATTAAAACTTCATGTGAATTTTTCCAAATTCATCGTGTCAGACAATGATTAAACTATTTTTTGTTATAATAGCTTCATTTATTCAATTCGTATTCTCTCCTATTTTCATACTTCTTTTTGAATTCTTTCCGAAGCTCTAAGGGATATACAACATATCAATCCCATACATATTTGTACTGATAGATCTTTTCACAAAAAAATTGTCTCAGATGTGGATTTTGTATGAAAATTTCTCATTTCTATTGGTTCATATTCTATTCAGACTTTGTTAAGAAGCGAATCAAAATTATGCCTTACATGATTTAATGCAGTGATGGAATCTCTGAAGTGTAAGATCCTCATCGATTTCAACGCTGGTTCTCAAACTTCTCATGAACTCTTATGAAAGGCATTTTATTATTATTTTTATAGGATAAGAATTCCTAAATATATTACCAGCATAAAAAATACCTTATACGTACTCTTTATTAAATTAAAATATACTGTATAAAGTAGTTTTTTTTTTTTTTTATTGGTGTTAATTATTTTTAAAAAAAGGGAGATGGTGTATTCATTTTCCCTAAAATATTGTGTTTATTTTGACTTTTTTTAAATGAAAGCCAATTCATTTTGGCAAAAATTGCAGTTTCTACAATAATGAAAATTGTCTCAGAAGTTAGATACTACATAAGTAGTACTTCAAATCTATATGCAGGTATACGTTAAGATCAGAAATTGTTTGGAAAATATGTATACAATTATTTATCAAAATCCTTGCCTTTCAATATACATTTTTAATCTTTACTAAGCTTTATTCCAGCAACAAATATAAAATCTTTAAGTAGTTCCAGCATTTGTATTTAATGTTTCATTCTTTGGTGTAGCAGTTAGTTTTTTTAAGTATCTGAAAGGAAACCACAGCATGAATTCTTGGTATTAGATAATAAATGTAGAAAATAATGAAATTTAATATTTTTGTGAAATGTCCACAACAGTTTTCACTAGAATAATAATCTTTAATGCACAGTGAATATGCATATTTAAAATATATTTCTGTAATGATTTTGCTATTTTCTAGAATAGCACTTAATGTTTTACCATATCAGCCTATTCGGCTATCTGCATTCAATTTCCTCATTGTTTCCTTAAAACATTGTTTTGACATCATGAAAGAAGATTGTGGTGATCAATTGAAGATTCTTTGGATTTGGAAAAGTGATTTATTGCAATTATATATTTAAACTAATCTAAAAATATTACTTTTCATTGACAATAGTTTTGTCTTTTCAATTTCTTATTTGGGTTTGAGAAAATGGGAGAGGGAGGAAAAATACCACAATTACAAGTTTTCAAGGTTTTTTTGAATTTCTCATTGTAATATCGAATAATGGCTTGCAAAATTAACTGATATATAATTTCAAACAACTTTTTAGAATTTGTAATGTTTTGTTTTGTAATTTTTATCCTTATTTATCTTTAAAATTTTTAATTTCTTATTAATTGCTTTTTAAAAAACAAGTGGGGGGTGTGTGGATTGCACAAGGATTGTCTATTGATGAATGTAGTAATTGTCAACTACATTGAATACAAATCAATAAACTGGCTGAGTTTGAAATAACAAATTACCAAAGAAAGTTTAAAAAATGAAACCTCATTCATTTGGATTCCTACTGCTTCCCCAATAGTTGTTTGCTTTTTAACTTCACAGAAATAAAAAGCATTGTCACTTTTTGAACTGATTAATTTATTGGCAACCTGCATGGACAATGCAAGATTGCTCTAAATTTCCTGTTAACTTTTTTTTTCTCCATCATAGACTATCTCTAAATGAAGAACTTTTTACTCTTTTTTTTAAAAAAAAAAATTTAAAGGAACACCCCTTAAGTATAATGTTTCAGTTTTGATTTTCAAATAATATTTTAACAATGATCAATGAAGAACATAGATTTTATTTTTAAATTAATGTCTAACAAGTTCAAGAAAAAGTATTTATTGTAACAGTAGTGGGAAAATGTCTCCTTTTTATCTTTTAGTTTTCTGTTGTATTTTTTTTAATTCTTTACGAATCTAAATTTTAAATATGTTGGTGATGTAGACTAAAAAAAAAAACAAAGAGGAAATGTAATGTAGGTAGCTGAATAGATTGGTACCATGTTTTACAGTCCATTCCCCAATTTGAATTTGCATGTGACAATTTTTCGGTTACTATTCAGTTTTTATATAAATTACGGTATTCTATAGTCGTGTGTAGAAACTGCACTTCCTCAAGCCAGATGTCAATCCAATTAGCAAACCAGTGAATGTACATTATATAGGCTGACTACTAATATTCTTGAAACTTGGTTTTCAATCTTTTCGGATTAATTTTTTTATGAATGACCAGTGTTTAATAATAAAAGTAAATTGTATATACTAGCAACAATGCTATACTAATTAAAAAATTAAATGGTAATTTATTGCTTAATGTGTTTGCGAATAGTATTCTTACTTCTGCCTTTTGTATATATTGAAGCTGTAATGATCTTAATGGAAAGAATATGTCAAAGTAGTTGGGCTTAGTAGAAAATGGTAACACATTTGGTGAATTGCTTAATGTGTTTGCGAATAGTATTCTTACTTCTGCCTTTTGTATATACTGAAGCTGTAATGATCTTATTGGAAAGAATATGTCAAAATAGTTGGACTTGGTAGAAAATGGTAACACATTTGGTGAAAGGTTAATGAATGCAGCAAAAAAAATCAGCTGTTTTTGACATGTTTGGACCTATTTTGAAACGTAAATTGTTAATAGTAAAACATCTAGCTATACTTAAGTTGCAACTGCACTATGCAACTATAAAGTAAATGGAATGTTATAAGGGAAGTGAAGCAATTGTCTTCAGGAACAATCGAAACATTCTGAAGAATAGATAAGCTTACTGTTCAGTACAAAAAGGGTTTAGAATTTGGAGACTATATTGCAAACTAATTAACATTTCTGTTTGAACTTAGAAAATAGAAATAATCTATTTTGATTTTGTTAAATATGTAACGTGAGTTTTTGTTTAATGATAGGATGGCTGACTCAAGAATTAACAATTCCAGATCTATTCCCAATTTAATAGAATTATTATGCTTAGCTTGCTAGTTAGGTGCCTGAATGTCACACAGTTTCCAAAGTCATTGATTATATAACTATTTTTCTGCCTTGACATATACGTATTACAAATCTAAGTATTTTGCTTAATGACATTTAGGATATTACATCCATACAATATACCTGATTATTTTTTGTTTTAGAGCTACATTATTTTTACGAATTATTTGTTATTTCTTACAAAGGAATATTAATTTGTAATTATATGTTGAACTATTTCCGTCCAGTTTTATTTCCTAATTTCTTTTAAACTTTTCATAATAACTTTCAATTGTTAGTAATAAAACAGTGTTTTGAGTGGTATTTTATCTATTCTTCAGGTGTTATTGGTTTAATCAGTGACAATACTAACACAGATATCAAACTGATAACCATTCATGAATACTGAATTTAGGGTACACTAACCAACCAGACTTCAGGTGATGCTAATGAGTGATTTCCAAAGATTGATTACCAGACTAGTTTGATCAGCGGGGTTATTTCTCATTGTCATGAGAGCAGCTTCTTTAACTTTTTCTCTCTGTCCAATATTGTCTTTCCCCAATCAAATATATATTTATTGGTACATAAATGGTCTGCCATTTTAAGCATATAATTTTTTTTTCTTTTTAATCATGATGTTTTGATCAATTTTCAATGGGTCATCTGGTTTCACCAATATAAACAATGTTCCTGTGAAAATGTGACTAGTTCTCCAAGTTGTTTGTAATGCAATTTCTGTATCTAATGTATGTCTTACATAATGACAGTTTAACTATTCACAAAAACTTTGAGTACTAACGTGATTAGACCAAGAGCTATGACATGAAGTATATTTCATACCTTTATGAATCAATCATCTTCAATGCTTTTTCCTGCTATCAAGAAATCTTGCACACCATTTGAATGTCACTGCCATACATAGTTAGAATTATTTCAGATGTTTCAGTAGCAATGTAAAACACATTCCATAATGGATTAAATCATATAATCCAAACATGTTAGTACTTTAGAATTTGCAACAATGAATAGGTAATGTCATTACATAATGTATTGATTTAGAAATAGCAGCTGGAGTGAGAATATCACCTTTTCACTGTTACACACTATAAGTCACTTCCATGTTTACATATTTCATAGATGCGGTTTTTCTTTTTCAGCATTTCCAGTTTGGATTTTTTGTAACACTAATGTTCACAACTTGAACAGCTTTGATATACAATAACTGACGTGTAATATAACATTCTAACCAGCATTAACAAAGCATTATAATCACATCTTTGTTGACTTAAATAGTCTTTATATATATTGTGTGTGAATATTTGAAAAGTTTTTTTATTATTTAATTTATCTTTTTTAAATATAGTTTAGATTTAATTCATCATTTTGATCATAATTTTTGGAATGGAGCCATTATTGTTAGACATAAAGAATTGTATTTTTCATCTAACAATTGCTTTTTTTGATATATGAAATGTTTATTATATGTATCAAATTTTTTTTATTATGGCTTTCAGGTGTGTCTGTGTTGAATGTTTTCTTGATTAATTTTCCATTTTGTTTTTTACTTATAATAATTGTGGATTATCTCCACATCATTATTTAACATTTTATTGGGGTTTTCCCATTTATATGCGCATTGTGGAGTTTTTAGTTTCTGGTCATTCTTTATCCAACAGAGTAGTTGTCCATTCATTTAGGAAATAAAGTTACTTCAACTTAATATTGAGGATATAACAATGTTAAAAATGGAGATTCTCTACAAATTAATTGGTCAACATTGATATAATTGCATTTCAGGAAACTCTTGATTCTTCTAATATTGCATATCTTCTTAAAATTATCTTGTAAAAGCAAACTAATTTCTATAGATAGTTCATATGATTTTGCAATCACTATTTGGATAATTTTTATGAATACAATATTTACAATTCTCCCTATACAAATTGAACCTCCCTTCTTCAGATCTTATAATTCTGCATTTGTAGGAAATGTAATTGAGGATTAAGTAGGTGATACTACTTTTAGAAAGAATGGACTTAAACAACATGTATGGATTATGTGATGACAAGCAAGTAGGAACATTCCATTCATGCAGTGGGACTAAACAACTGGTTTATGTTTTGTTTCAACAAAAAATGGTTCATCTTTATCCAGTGAAAAACACTGGATCATTTCCTTTATAGCGGTCATATCCAAATCTAACCGCTCTTGGAATCTACATTCCTGTTGTTGAAAAATACTCTTTTCAAAGATGGAATTTAAGCATATTTCTCCAAATACTGAATATCTTAATTAAAATATTAATAGAATCCAACTATCCCTTGCTATGATGGTTTAATAAACAGTTGCCAAAAAATTCAAATATTTGGATTTTGCTGGAAAATTTGTAAAATCCACTGGATGATGCCGAAAAGAAAAGGAGGCAGACTCCAACAAAACTTTATAAAAAATGTAGTTGTAAGATCTTTTTTGAATAGACTTGTTGGGGGCAAAATTACCTATAAAAAGTGCTTATTGATTAATTAAATTGACAATCTTCATATATCGAACTTCTAAATCCAAGATGGCTAGAATAAGAAAAAGCTTTGTTAGAGCTAAATTGCAGTCTTTTTCACAAATGTTTTGCTAATATCAGTCTGATAAAAACAGTAGTTACTGATATTTCTGTAGTTGAACTTCATCTATATTGTCTTAAATCAGGAAGACCCCAGAAGCAGCCTTATATTGATAAGAATTTTGCCAGAGTCATCTACAGAGCAGGCTGATTTTAGACCAGAAAGAAGCTACTGCAATCGACTTTTATCTTTAACCAGTTGTAAAAAAGTGTTCAAATAAACACTGGTCCTACTTTTATTGATTTAATCTCAGTTTATAATTCTGTTTGGAAAAAATGATCTAAAATCCAATAAATGGATAATCATAGTAGACACAGATTATCTACTTTATTTAATATATTCATTAGTGATTTTCCAGATACAGATTATTCATTTATGAGGATTGCATTGCTTTGACTTCTAATTCTTAATCTGATGTAAGCAGTAGTCTCAATTTTTCATCTAAATAATGGATAATCTTTTGCAGTAATAGACTGAACACAATTCCCCCCCCCCCCATTTTTAAGAGTAATCTTGAATCTCAGTATTAATATATTTTCCTTATTTAGCTGAAATTAGATCAATATTATAACCTATGAAAGCTTGCTGACACTACTTGTGGTTGTGATGTTTAGCACTTGCTTATTCTTGTGTTGAATATTGTGGGCCTGTTTGCAGAAAAGGTTTCCATATTAAACTTCTGTATAGTCAAATATGACCATTGAGAAATATTACTGGCTCACTGAAGTCTATTCCTTTGCAATGGCTTCCTGTTCTTTAATATATTTTGTAATCATATATCAATTTATATCACAAATATATATAAAGATAAAGCTGTTAAATAAATCAGACTTGCCAATAACTCTAGTTATAGTTTCATTGTTAAAACAAACCATGATATCCTCTTAAATGTTTAAAGTGGAATTTCATGAGGTTCTAAACCCTCCAGATCCAGCAATAAAAAACCAGCTGGATTTACTCGTGATTATTTCACTTTCTGTCATTAATAAATGTGATTTAGGGCAACTGATCTATGTAAATTTAGATAAATGTGAACTGCTGTTAGTGATTGTTGAATATATGATTATTGTTGCAAAATTAAAAGCCACTTGTGAATCTGTTTACTGTTTGGAATCTCTACAAGTATCTTTGTGATATTTTAATATTTGCCATCTAAAAAAAACATACTAAATAAAACTATATATTTAACAACTAAATATTCTTTATGAAATATTACAACTTTATTTCTTATTGCATTGACAAATCCATATACTGTATATGTTGTTAAAAAAGTAATGAACATTTATATAAATTGCCTAAATGTGAACTGTCTTCAGGTATTTTGAAGTTTCAGTTTTGCTACTGAATATTGTTTAGTGGCAAATCTGTTCTGATTATACCTTCAAATGATCAGCCGTAGTTTCATGTGTCATTTCCTTTTTATATACTTCAGACTTTCTGAGAATAGGATAATTTGAATGAGAAATATTGACTTATCCCCCCCCCCCGACATACATATACATTTCCTCATTTAGTTTTTGAATCAAATGTATGTGTTTCTACAATTAATTTGAATGATTTTGCTACTCTCAATTTTGAATTTACTCTAAACCTCCACAACTTATTTGTTTGATTTCCTGATGCAGTTTTAAACTGATAGAAAGCAGTTGTATAAACTAAAGTTTTCCAACTGAAAAAAATAAAAATCATTTTGTCTTCAATCCATTATTTTGATATTTAAGTTTCACATGACCCTTCTAGCAACTGTTACCTGATTATTACATATATTGGTCTGGCCTTTTTTTTTTTTTAATTGAACTGTACTGAATGTTTTGCGGGTATTTGGGGGGATTAAAGGGTTTTGGGGTGTAAAAAGATTTGAATGGGGGAGCTTTTAGTGTCCTTTTTTGAATTTTTTTTTTGTTGTTTAAAATTTGATTTTTTAAATTCCGGAAAAATCTTTTATGCAGTTGTTTATTCTATGGGTTGACTTATCTGAAAATGGTGACACTATGGAATTTTTATAAATATTGGATTACTATTTGTTTACTATCTTAGGTGGGGAGGATTATGTGTAACAACTAGCTTTGGGAATAAGGGGTATATGTCGACTATTTTATTGGATAAATTGTTAAATACGGAATTCTTTTTGTGTGATTTGCTTTTATCATTTCCATGTTATTCCAACTTTGATATGAGTTTCTGCTAAATGTATATATTTTTGTCTTTTTTTATGTAAGAATGTGTAGTTTGAATGGAAGTTTTAAGTATATATTAAATTTACGTAATTATTAAAGCAGAAAATCACAGCTATTTCGTAAATATTATAAATCTCCGCGCATGCGCATTATCGGAGGTTAACTTCTGCTTTAATATTTTCAAAATTTTCAGCGCGTTATAATAATAGATTAAGTTTATGTCCAAAATATATTTATGAAATTAAGTTATTCCGTGCGTTACGTTTAACTCAGCTGAAATGTGTAGTTCCAAAATATATGCGTAATAAAAAAGGGTGGTCCATCTTTCTGCGATAGTTGTGATAAGGTAGAATCGATATAAGAAAATTAGTGCGTAACAAAAAAGGTCAGTTATGCCCACCATATCAGTGTTATTTGGAGATAAATTGTTTGTGACAAGAAATCTTGTGTTAATTTTACATATTGCAATCTGAAAGGGTAGCATTTTCAGATAGTAACAAGATTTGTTCTTGGATTGAATTACTCTGCAATACTATTCAATAATAAGTGATAACGTGATTACCATTGTTGATACAGTGACGTTTGTCCTCACCCTATTATACATTTTAGTTTAGCATATTTATTTTAGAATACCCTGCTCTTTTTGTGGAGTGGCACATTAAAGAGTTAATAGTCAAGCATTGGTGGCTTAGCGGTTAGCATAGCTGCCTTCCAAGCAACTGGCCCGGGTTCGCTTCCAGGTCAATGCATTTGACTTATGAAAAAAAAAAGTTTCTGGAACAATTATTTGAAGCAAAAATCTCGGTTTTTGCAATTGAATGTTTTACTTAGCTTTCTACCTGGGTAAAGAGGTAAACGTGATATAACTACTGCATGTTGAAACAATTTATTACTAGCAATATTTTGTTTTATTTATGAATGGGTAAGCAATTGGTTTGCTTCTGAATCATTTGTAAATTATTTTAGCCCCAGATTCAAATATTTTACGTAATTTATGTTTGATTTCCTCCAAATTTGATAAATAGTAATTACCTTTGCCGTAATGCATATTAATCCCCTTTTCTATTATTGTTGTTGAATTTATAATTATTTTAATAATCCAATATTCATTCGTATTGTTATATTTTTCAATTCTCTTATTACACCCTCCCCTTTTGGTTTGATTATGATAAATGTACTATTTTAAAATAAATATTATATTTTGATTGGATAAAAACAATAATGATTAAATTAGTGGTCTTATTACAAATGAATAAAAATAACCATTATTTCTGTTAAATTTATCTATTTCCGAGAAATGAAACACGGTTGTAATCACGTGATATTAATAATTTTTAATTACGTTTTTAAAATATTTAAATTATTTGTGATAATAATTCCAATGAATATTATCATTAAAGTATTATTTTCTGCAGTTGCAAAAAATTATTAGATGCAAATAAACCATTTGTAATATTATCACATCTTTTTTTGTTTTGTAGATCACTACGAAAGAATGCTTTCAAATGAATAATATATATTCAAAATTGCTTAGGAAGAACCCCCGTATAACAACTTTGGAAAAATGTCAAACAATAAATTATTTACAATAACTAGAAGGAAGGTCATAGAAAACATTCTAATAACTGAAACACACAGGCTTATTATATACCTGTGTTTATATGTGTATCAGTGTTATGAGATAGGGTGGAGAGTGGTGGGTCGTGTGAAAGTCTGTGCTCATACACCTTATATATTAAATATTTTAAGTAATTTTCTTTTAAATATGTATAATCTACTTTTGCGTGTGTGGGCGTCAAATTGTAATGGAATGATAAGTTGCACGGGAGGTCATGTGACGTTTAAGTATCAGAAAATAGTGCTTTGTTATGGAATCTTCAGTTCTTAGTTTTGTTGTTCTACCGCTGCTCTCAAACTACACGGATCTCCTTAATTATTATTTAGTTGTAGATTCTAATGTTAAAAAATGATAGAACAATTTCTGTAGTGTAATTTTCACTGCTCCACTCACACAAGTTAGGAACTAATTTTATCCGCTTGTACCCTGTGGAGGGAATGTAATCATAAACATATGAACAAAGATGTATGAAAAAGACACGTCTTTGGTCATATGTTTATGATTACACCCCTCCACAAGGCATTAAAAGCGGATAGAAACCAGTCCCTAATTTGAATGAAAGTAGTGTAGTGAAAATTACGTTACAGAAATATTCATTAAGTGGATTATCTCTAGTCTAATCAATGATTAATAAAAATTATTAATATGTTATACATCATTCTTGTTTTTTTTTTTAAAGAATTTAACACAGAAAGCTTTCTATTTAAAATTATTCTGAAAGAAAAGATTTCTAGATCGATTTCTTCTGTATGTTTAATACAAATTAATTTGTAAATGGAGTCGGAAATTACATTCATAGCATTTCTTCACTCGTAGAGTTTAGGAAATTTATTAGGATAGGTGAAGTTTGCTCCAGGTAAGCATACGTAAGAGAGGGGGTTGATTTTTTTTGCAAGTAGTATATTATTTAAAATTGACTGCAAATACATCTTTTTGCAATTCTTTCTCCAATATCACGTGTTATTAAACCTAACACTTGAAAAGCATGTATATATGTAAATCTATTACAGAATTTCATGGCTATCATAGCATTAGCCTGCTTTATCCATAATATAAGAATTTAAGTGAACTTGTTCCATTTTTTTTAAGTAAAAGAATTTCTAAGCAATATGGATCCCCCCCCCCCCAGTTGCATAACCCATATAAATTTCATTATTGATCAGCAAGCAGATATCTAATTAGAGTACAACAGGAAAGGAAAAACTCAAACCATCTGGAAATTAATTACCTTAGAGAATGTAGTCTTTGTTGTTATTTCTCCATGCAAGAATATTGGAGAGATTTTTGTTATGTGGTATAGCCATTTTATGTATATGCACTGTATTAAATATCTAATTTCATAAATCAAAAGATGGCTTTAGATGTTGAGATGCAGTGCAGATTCCAATGAATTGCTATATTTAACAACTTAAAAAGATATTTCATCACTGAGAAATAACTTGCAATTAACCTGTATACAAAGCTATTTTATTTGATTTATTGTATGGAAGTAAGATTTGGACATCCTATGGTGTAATATAAAGTTAGAGAAGTTTCTTTTAACTATTTTAAGGTCCTTGGCACCATACTAAATTTTTAAAAATTGACTTGAGACACAATTTTCATAATAACTTCAGTTTTAATAATGTTAGAGCAAAAAGCTGTACATTGATAGAAATTAGAAAAACTAAAGAAAACAATAAGGCTAAGACAAATAGTGATTACTATTAAAAAAAATAAGGAAAAAAAAGAAATTTCAACATCCGAAATAATTATTACTTTATTGTTTGTTCATAATTTCTAATTTATTAAGTTTAAATTACATCTTCATTGAAAATTTCTTTGTATTCCTCACAAAATTCTCATTCAAATTATATATAATACTTCTTATCTGAAGATAACCTATAGGTTTAGAATCTGCAAAAATAGTTGCATAAGAATTATTCATTTTTATCTTGTATCCCAAAAGTTAACAAATCTCAAGGTGTCTGTAAGAAAAAGATTCATCCTAATAAAAAATACAAAACAAATCCATTTCCAGAAGGTGGATATGCATTTGCCATCATAGAAATTGGCGTCTTGTCTATCCAAAATTAGAAATTAAAGGCTACTATCTATATCAATGATAAAATGTGTTTAATCTCTTTATATTTTTTGTGTACACCAGTAATATTTATATTCTTTGTGCACACCAGTGATGCTATCTTGTTATATTTATTGTCCCACAAAGATATAATTCATTTGCATATAGCTGATTTACTAGCTATAGACTTGAAAATAATGTAATGCAAGGTGTGGCAAAACTAGTGACTCCACTGCATGAGTACCATAGCCAAGAATCAGGATTTGATTCTTTGCCTGCATACAATTCCATGTGGTATATGTAACCAATGTGGCTATCACCACACACATTACTTGAAAACTCTCTTTATTGGTTTTAAGAGTATATTTTTACATGGTACCATGCCCAATAAATTGTGTGATTGCTTTATCAATTGCAATCTTTCTATACATCTAATAATCAGTCTTAAAATTTACATTGCAATACTATAATTTTTTAATTATAAATATATAAATCATTAATTGTTATACAAACAGACATGTAGGTGCAAACACCCACACACTAATACATATATAAACACAAATTATTAAACATTTTAAGAATCATGTCTATAAAATAAGATTGCCTCAAACTTGATCAGAGCACCAAAATTCATTGTACTTAACCCATTATGTTATATTCGAATACAAGTATAATTTATATACTACACACACTAATACAAACACATTAATAAATTATAATTTATCAAATAATATTATGCAAATAGTAGAAAAATTTTAAATACCAAAAAAAAAATTAAAATTGAATGCTTACGATATGTTTTTATCGGAATGAAGGCCTTGAATCATCGAGACTATTAATCCATTTTACTTAAAGAGTCTTTCTGGAATGAAAATTGTGCCTTGGCTTCTTCATGCAACTGAGCAGAAAAAAAAAATTAAATGAATCTACTAAGAAAAATATTTTTTAAAAATCTAAATTTTGTCTGATGTTAACATAAAATATGCCATTTTAAAAAGAGATTCAAACAGCAATGAATGCCAGGATTTTTGTATATGTCATGCTTATAATTTTCATGCAATTTTTTTAAAAAAAATTCAATGAATCAGCTGGTGCTAGCGGCTATCACGCTGCACCCGCTCAACATAAAATAAGTTCTATAAAAATTTAAAAACAATGTAGAGATCATAAAATCAAGTGATATGTTCTTTAAGCTGCTGGATGTAGTATACTGCCTACCATTGTAATATAAGATGAGGATTATCTAAAAAAAGTACAATATTGATTGTTTCCATTGACAAGAGGTATTGAAATATTTTCACAAAAAAAGTCTGTTTAAAAACTTAAAAGATAGCATAAAACATATCAAATAAGAAAAATAGACCAGCATGTTTTATATGTAAAGGAATTTGTAGTTTCCAGATTGGTTTGTATAATCTTCGCAAAATTTCATGTTTATAAGTATTTCAGTTTTTTTTTCCTCTGGGATTTGGAATGATCGTATTTGTTTTTCAATGGCTGATATATATGTATTAAAGTTGATCGATTTTAATTCCATTAAAAAAAAAAATCTTTATACTGCATGAGTAGAATTTTCAAATGCTTGGAGAGAGGATGAATAAAATTTTAATACCAAATATAATTTTATATAGATTATTTTTTAAAAATGTATAGAAATAGAAATATCTTTGTATTCTTCTAGGATATGTATACACTTATATAACCAATTTGTTTTTTTTTTGGTCTTGTAAGTATTTGAGAGTCAAGCTATTAAAGGGAGCATTTGAATATTTTAGTGATAAATTTGCAGGTGGTAGTGGTCACATGATTATCACCCAGAAAAGAGAATACAAGCCAATTATGAGTACTGAGGATCGTTCTCTATCATAATTGGTCACCGTTCCAAAAAATTTGATAGATGTTTATAGAATACTAAGTAGTTCCTGTGAACACAACAGCAGATTATTTATCCTAATGTTTCAAGCTTGATAATACTCTGTAGTCAAAATGAATCATCACAAACACCAGTCAAAACATAAACCTGTAATTAATTTTTAGTTCATCCATTATTATGATTATTGTGATGACTACTTTTTTAATGCATTATGAAGGAATAATTGTTTTGACTTTGCTAGGCAAGGAACATACTTAACTGTCTAAACTTAATTCTGCCCAAGTGCTCCAGCCCTCATGTTATTCTGTAGTGCTTTTAAAAATCATTGTTGATAAGTATATTGAACTTGTTATATCTTAAAGCACGTGGACTGTGACTAAATGCACTGATTGTACAGTTTGTCATTTATCCATAATGATGTGCACCTGAAACACATCCAATATCTTTGGCTCTTGAGTTCCTGTAACTATTCTATATTTGCATTGGCCACTAGATGATTTTTATATTATATACTAGAAATGTCCCCAGCCTTGGAAAGGCTGTTGTTTTTGTAATAGTTTTTTTTTTAATTGGTTGCTTTAACAATTTTTTTAAAAGAGTTAATTACATTCAAATATCAGCCTTTCAAGCTAATTGTGCATGCGCTTTTTGCGAGTGTTAATAATAAATGAATACTTTCCTTTCCAATACAAGATATAGTATTTATGCAGGAATAAAATCACTTATTCCTACAACTCAAATGCTTATATATGAGCAAATCTGAAGTACTGGCAAAGAAAGCATGAGGATAGACCACTCACTTTAAATTACTGTTTACAATGTCTGAATGAATGACGTCGGTGAAATTGTCTAGAATTTACTAAACGTAATTTAAAGTGAGTGGTCTATTTTCACGCTTTCCTTGCTAGTACTTTAGATTTGCTCATATATAAGCATTTGAGTTGTAGGAATAAGTGGATTCATTTTATTTCTGCATAAAGGAAAGTATTCATTTATTATTAACACTCACAAAAAGCGCATGCACAATTAGTTTGAAAGGCTGATATTTGAATGTAATACAATTGTAAACAGGGTGCTATATTAAAAGAGTTAATGTAACTTAAAAGATTTTTTTAGTTTGTGGAATTCCTTGCTGACAAATGTACTCGCCTATGAAAAGGCCTCGTTTTTGTAATGGTTTTTTTTTAATTGGTTGCTTTAACAAATTTCAAACATACATGGTATTACTGTGGAGTTATTTTTGTAATAGTTTTATTTAATTGGCTACTTTAACAAAAAAAAATTTAAGATTTAATATAAATTAAAAATTTTTTTTGGTTTGTGGAATTACTTGATAGAAAATGTAACCACCTATGGAAAGACCGTCATTTTTGTAATAGTTTTTTTAATTGGTTACTTTAACAATTTTTTTTTTGCTTTGTGGAGTTCGTTGCTTTGAATAAAATACTTGTAATTAAATTAAGCCTCTTAAATATAAGGAAGAAAGTTACTACCATTGCATAAAATGTTTCATAATAAAATTATGGTTTATTAATGGCAGAACAAATAATTATTTTTTTCCTTGAAAAATACACCCTCTAACAAAGAAATGTTACTTGAATAGTACATAACAGTGTTACAGACAAACATTTAGGGATTTTATATATAAGATACAATCTGATGGAAATGTTTATTTTGTTTTTATATGTGAATTTTTAAAAAATAGTAATTTTATATTAAGCTATGTGTATGCATTCACAATATATATAAACATTACTGCTCATCTGTGTTTATATATAATATAAAAATTATAATTACATGGGAGATTATTATGACAGCACCTAAAGGGATGTAAAGCTGTGATTCCTCGAATCTGCCACCCTACCACTGCTCTTAAAAACTAATAAGACTGATGATAGTATTTATCATTTACATATATTTTACATAAAAACAAAATGAAATTTTTACCTGCATTTAGGCAAAGTTTTTTATTTTTAGGATAATGATTATTGCATCTGACTCTGTAAACATGATCTAAAATTTATATCTGTATAACTTTGGACATTTTTTTTTTATATAGCTTAGGAGACACAAGTGTAAGATTTTTTTTCTAGATAACTATCCCATTGATTTATAAATGGGTATCATAACCAATTTTTATCTGGAGACAAAAGGTTGAGTTATCGGAATTGGTTCATCACAAACTAAAATACCATTGCATAATATAATTTAGTCTTCACTTCTGGTTAAAGAGATGTATCTCTATGGGTAGTAAGCCTCTCTTATCTTTGTTATTAAGAGAAGAAACCAATCTTCCTCAGTTATGAATAAATAGAATCTATGTTAAAAGATCAAAAATAGAATGGTCCATTCTATTCTTGATCCTTGCTAAATGTACAATGTTATTTATTCAGAATCTTAGAGAGTTTAGTTGTTTTCCTTAATTACATATATATTATGGCTATGCTAATTTTGTGTTACAATATATATATTGTTTCTTGTAATAAATGAATTCATCTTATTAATTCAGCATTTATGATATTATTTATAAAATCAAAAAATTTAGTTAGAAGGAAACTCTTGGGGTCTTGTGAACTGCTATATATATATATAGGATACTTCATAATAGAAAACAAGGAAATACAAGTAGTTATTAGCAAATACAACCAAACTAATAACCATGGTAATATCTGAGAACAAATGATAGATTTGTTCTCAGATCTAATTAAATATGACAGACTTGTGTAAAAAGTTGAATTCTCAGTCGGTTCCAATAAAAGTAAATTATTAAAAATAAATTATTTATCTTATTCTTTTGTAATTTATTTATATGTGCATGTTAAAATTGTTTGGATTATATGTGTTCGTATATATATGATAACGATCCTTATGGTGCAGAGACAATACATCCATCCACTATGCCTACAATCTGGGATTGGAATATGTGATGAGAGGAAATTCAAGAGGTTTAATTTTTTTTTCAGGTAGCTGTCCCATAACCTATCCAGTTAGTCATCCAACAATGGTCGGCAAAGGGATATGCAGTTATTACTAATTAAGAAATAAAAATGCTAATAAAAAAATTCAAAAATGGAGCTTGGAATCCAAATATCTGGATTATCTAATCTTCCAATGAGTTTTTGGTTAATAAAAGAGGGTACTCATGAATTGAATCAATCTGCACAATTTGTAAAAAAGGTGAAACAATTTCAGGTTTGGATATGTTCAGCTAATGCAGCTCAAAAAAACATTAATGAGTTTGGACAAAGATAGATAAAGCTAAATTATCTAATCTGAAAGACAGTATCAGAAAGGGATTATACCCATAAATTAAACTGATGCTAATTCTAGATCATTTGATATGGCTTACTAGATGCAAGCTAGTGTTTAATCCTGATAAATTTGATCCTATTGCCTTCATGCAGAAAAAATTAAAACAGACAAAAACAAGAGATGAACTGATAATCCTTGAGATCATTTTCTCTATGACATGGGACATGTTGGATTTAGACTCACCATGTCCCCAACCAATGGTAAGATATTTTTAAAAGGGGAAAGAGAAGAATAAAAGGCTAAAATCCAGCAAATCCAAATGAAGGAAAATGAAACCATATCAAATAAAATATATCCCAAAGATCTATACAGCAACTGTGCCAATAGTGAAGAGATAAAAAGACTGTTGATTAAAAGATAACATGATCAGCCTGGACAATTAAATTTAAAACTATATGTTAGAATATCATAATTGCTAATCTAATAATGTAATTATAATAAATTATTTGGGGAACAAATCTGAATAATCAGATAAGTGTTGATGTATGGACTGTATAAAATAAAAATATGAAACTTTATTGATATTGGAAGAAGAAGGATGATCATACACCTGTGGCTTTGCCCCTATGTTTATTTACCCTTTTATTAGAGATGATAGTATTCACAAAGGAAGTGTTCCTAATAGTAGTTTGTGTGTGTGGGGAGGGGGGGTAAATCAATTTGTTTGACTGAATTTTTCTGTAATTACAATAGGTAAAGTAGCAATTATGCTGCACTTCAAACGCTCGTTGAAGTTAGAAAAATCGTAGTTAAATATCAGGCTTAGCACTTTCGAGGTCTTTTAATCTCATATTCATAGCTGAAGAATTAGAAACATTATAGTGTTGTTGACATTAGCTAAGGTATGCAAATTAGTCTTCATATGCAAAACAATTTTACTATCAAAAGATCAATCGGCTCGACCACCTCTTAGAGACAGAGAAACACACACACCCTCTACCAATACTAATTGCATTTTAGGGGAAGTCAAATTTGTATATTTTGTAAAATTCTTGTACCTGACCAAATAAACCAAGCTGTTGATTATTATTAAAGGTTATTTCCTGTTTTTTGATATTCATGTTAACATTTGTGTTTAGAGATGTAATAAAAACCATTAACATAAATAGGTGATTTCATAATTCCTATTTAAGGCCAAAGTTATGATAAACTTTAATAAATTAATTAATTGCAAGAGGCAAGAAAAGTAAAAGTAAGCAAGTTGAATCTTAAACTTCTTGGGTTATGACAATATGTTCTACTGAAAATGAAGTATGTATAGAGTAAGTGAAAGGAAGAATGATGTAGAGCAGGTAACTTGGAAGAATTCATAGAATAGATGAATAAAAGAGATATGTAGAATCATTGAATGGAAGAGCAGTGAAAGTAAGCAAATTAAATACTTTTATTGATTCCAATAACATTTTTTTTATTATTATTATATTACAAGTAGGATAAATGAATTAGGTAAAGAAGTTTGCTGAAGGAAAGTGACTTAAGTCAGAAAAATTGGATTTTCATTTTGCAGTGAATCAATAATTAGTGAAAATGATGATGATGATATTGTTAGATTTATTTTTTCTGTTTTTCTTCATCAATAAATCTCCAAATTTGTTTTTCTTTGCCTCTATATTTGAAAGACTTTTACATCATCAAACATTGGTGGCCTAGTGGTTAACATAGCTGCCTTCCAAGCATCTGGCCCAGGTTCACGTCCCAGTCAACCCATTTGACATATAAAAAAAGATAAAACAGCATATATATATATTATAAATTCCAATTAATTTTCTAAAAATCTTCATAACATTCCATGAATAAATATTCACAAACTTATAAAAACATCATGTACTTCTCTTAATCTTTTTTACCAGAAATTTTATTATTAATATATAAGTAAGTCATCTGTTTTTGTCTATCTGAATTTTCACTACACCATTCTCGGCAAAATAGGGACAAGTTTTTATCCACTTTTTTAATACATTGTGGAGGGATGGACAACCTTGTCTGAGAATGGTGTGGTGGAAGTTCAGATACACTATTAAAAGCAAATGGCGTACAAATTACAGTGCAATAATTGTGACCCCCCCACAAGATTTTAAAGTGGATAGAAACCAGTCCCTACTTGTTTGAGTGTGTTGTAGAAAAAAGTTTTCATAATCTGTCAACATGGCAAGGAAATCAAGTATTGATACATCTTAATACTGCTGATATATTATTCATTAAAGTAAGACTTTGAATATATATTTGGGGTAGGGATAATGTCTAGCTCAATAAATGATTAGTAAAAGTAATTAATATATTTCCATTAAGTGGCTTGTATCTTAAGTTCTGAGTATATAAATTTTGAAACCTGTTAATTAATCTATACATTGATTTTTATGTTTGCTGCCTGTCTATTTATTAAGTCATGCTTGCATTTATATATTAACATAGCTTCCTTTATTTTCCTTTTATTATTGTTTCTTTCAATTTGTAATATTTTCACATTATTATACTCCAAATTAAAACCGTATATACAAATTGAAAAAAACAATAATAAAAGGAAAATAAAGGAAGCTATGTTAATATATAAATGCAAGCATGACTTAATAAACAGACAGGCAGCAAACGTAAAAATCAATGAATTGTGGGAAGGTTAGACTTTGAAAGTGTGCTTGATCGAAAGAATTAGTTGACAAAGATTACGAAGCTAATCGAAAGCACTTCTCAATGGATACAAGTTTTTAAAATTACACAAGATTACATATATAACTTCAAAGATATCGAATAAGATTATTACATATATATATGAAATTAAATTCAAGTATCTAAAAATAATATATAAATGAAGTTAAATTGTAGCATGCTAAATGGCTTACTTGAGAAGTATATATTCCTAATGTATTCTACATGGGAGGTTGGCTTGACTTCTGGGCTGATGAATGGTTGTGATAGGATTGAGCTAAGGATGAATGATGGACTGATAAAATAAAAATCTTAGTATTATATTAATGTTTTGGCCAAATCTAGAGGGTCATCATCAGAATTAACTACAAAGTAAAATTGAAAAAAGAATACAATATATAATAATTATATAAATTTAATAAATAGATTTGACCGAATCATCAATGTTTTTGTGGCTACACACACATATCATATTTTCAATGATATAGATGGCTGAAGAGTGAAGAAGATTGAAACCTCTCCATTAAAGTTTGAAGATTTGCTATCTTAATATGAACTGAGCACTGATTATATATGTGTGGGAGATAATGATCTGGACCAACTGATGAGTGCTAGTTCAGCACAAAATATGTATATTGGAGATCATTATCTTTTTTAACATGTACGTGATCAAGTGTATCAAATGGAATAGATGGCTGTATGGAGATTAAAAGTCCGAGTTCAAATCCCTTTTAATTACATTAAATTACAGTATAGACAATATACTTGGTATTTAAATATTATATATATTGCAACACTTCTTCCTTTTCTATTTGATACAGCTTTTGCAATTGGATATGAACTTGGAAACTTTCTTCATGAATAAGACATTAATGAAAAATTTTGTTAAATATTTTTGTAAATCAAAGAACCTCACAAAGACATTTAAATTAATAATAATATTTAAATTATATGAAACATTTTGATTTTTTTTTTAGATATTAAATGAAGGAAAACATTAGAAAAGCCTTTCATTCCAAGTTTCTCAAAATAAAAACCAGCGTGAAACAATTCAAAGATATTAGAATCCATATCATTTAGAAAATTAATAGCCTAAGATCCTGCTTATGGCCTCATTGCACAAATAGTAAATATTCAAAATAGTCTATTCACATTCAAAATATAGCCTTTTATAAAGGCAATCATGGGTAATACTTGTGTAGATTAAAAGTATAGAATAATAAATTAGTCGAATTTATCTAATGGATTACAAAATTAAAGTTGCTTTTAACTCAACATTTTTTGGGAGGAAAAAAGTTAATGATTGAGTTTTCTGATATAAGATTTTAAATATTCAAGTAGATGACAATTTGCAATATTGGCATCTTTTCATGCCTATTCAAAATTTTTGGTCACAAAATCTTTTCATTTCATAGAATATTTGCATTGGAAAAACAAACATGCAAATGTTAGTGGAAAGCTATTTTGATTTATCTACTTAAAACAATGCTTGATATCAATTCACTTCTTCCTATCTTTTAATCCTAAATTAATTTGATTAGATAACTGCATCTCAACTTTTTTGTATATGTTATTACCTCTGCATATACTTCTCTGCAATGCCCATCAAAATAAATGGTTCATCTGTTCAACTGTTAGACACTCAATTTATTAATATTTTTCCCAAATTATACTGAAATTTTTTAAAAATACTATAATAAAAATAATTATATAATCTGATGCTTAGGGAATCGCAGGATCTTCATTTGAATACCAAATTGTGATGAGTTGAGATCAACAGTTCTTCAAACTAAGATTTTTGTTTTATTTTCTAGCTTGTAATCCATCTAAGAACTTTCACATCTTGAGCATTAAAATAGTTTATGCTAATAAATACACAAAAAGTATTTCTAAGTTACTAATTACAATTTTTTCAAAAAGTTCTTATTCATTTCTCATTATATACTAATGTTCTCATGTCACACCCCAAGTAAGTGGACATTGGTCTAAATATGAGAATTGAAGTAGTAACATCATATAAATAATTGAAGGATTTTTTTTTTTCAAAAATTTTACAACAAAACAATATAAATGTACCAAACTCTCCATACAATGCAAGCTTTTGTAATTAATGAATGCAGGAATATTTGCACATAAAATCCCATCTTGTGCCTACTCATCCCAACATTACCAGACTAGTTTCTAGCTTGTGGCTTTCATCAGTGAGGAGCCTTGGATTTGAGAGCAATGCACCTAGACCTTAGAATCTAAGGTAACCCTCCAGCAGGCACCTTTTAATAATAGCAGGTGTAGTATATGAAATGGTAATCATGTGATGTTTTGATGGCTTTAAAACTTTAATACACATAATTTTATTAATGAATGTTAGGCATTGATCTCATTAAAACTGAAAACCAATAATAAAATAAAATTAGTTTAAAAATATGCCAGAAAATAAAAAAAACAATCAAATGTTTTTTATTGCTCAAGAATTCATGAGTATGAGTATCAGAACTGGAATCAATCCCCAAAACCTTATGCTCCAGTATCTGACATCTTACTACTGCACTAGACCATATAGGGCATACATATTTCATGATATATTTTAAGTATCGAGTGAGAAAGAAAATGTTAATTTGATTTTTAAAAAAATTTCTTTTAATCTGCTGATGTATTTTAGATAATCATTTACTAGGCATCGGAAGACATTTGTTAACACTTGGGGGGGGGGAGCCATTGTATTATTGGGAATCATCTTAAGTAATCAGAGAAATTGTTTGGACGAATGAACAAAAAAATTGATAAATGAAGCAAAAATAAGAAAGGGACTGATAAAAAAAATTAACAGTGTTTTCATATAATAAATATGATGTAGCAAGTAAAGGTGTGTTAGATTACTTAGAAAAAGTACAAAGATAAGTAGGAAGACATGCATTAGATGCAGATGTATGGGGGCAAAGGAGGCAATTCAAGAAAAAAGGGGATGGTGAAGTTTTTATATGAGTGATGCAAAATGAAAATGTTCGGTAGATTGCAATTTAGAGATAATAAAAGAATAGCCAAAATAGTATTTAAGTGGATTATAAGTAAAGGACAGACAACAAGATAGATAAGAAAGATAGTATGATATGCAGTGTTATAGTGGCAAGGAATGGGATAGAAGAATATATGCATTAATAAAAAATAGGGAGTTAAGAGAGAGGGAGAACTAATATGGAGAGTAAAAAGAGTTTAAATATATATAGAAGTAAACAGAATGTTGGGTGTGAGTTAATTTATGATAATAATAGCAAGGAATATAGTTTACTATGTAAGGCTTGAACAATATTGTTAACAACAAGGGAATATACACATAAATGGAGAAATATGGGTGATTTAATCTGCAAGTTATATAAGGAAGGCATGGAAAGTGGCATCTGTTAATTGAATGTAAATGCTTACAAGCAGAAAGAGTATACAAATAATGAAGTTGTAAGGGTATAAATATAAACAAAGTGATTATGCAGAAAGTAAGTCCTTGGTTTTTATGGTGGATTTGGAAAAAGATAAGGGGGATTTAGATATAAAGGCCATAGGGTGGACAAAGATAATATTGTGGAAATGGGATGAAGCAGGATAGAAAAGAATATGTGAAAAAAATTAGGGTGGGGAATGGCAAGGGAAG
This sequence comes from Epiperipatus broadwayi, assembly GCA_028023455.1. Taxonomy (NCBI): domain Eukaryota; kingdom Metazoa; phylum Onychophora; class Udeonychophora; order Euonychophora; family Peripatidae; genus Epiperipatus; species Epiperipatus broadwayi. The sequence continues at coordinate 1,455,592 of JAQFVV010012603.1, read as the reverse complement.
GGAAGGTTACTAACAGGTTTCTCTGGGCATAGTGGCTGAGAGATTTTGACTCCGAAAAAGGAGAAGCCATAGTGCATCGCATCGCACTAAGCGATAAATGGAACATAATTTATGTAATATGTGTGATGTAAACAAAATTAAATAATACAATATGTATGGACTTTTCCCAGAAATGATACTACAATTAATAGATGACCAAAAAATTTAAAAATTTAATTAAATAAATAAGAACAAAAGTACAAATTAGTTGTACAATGCAAATTTACTTGTACCAATTTTTTTAAAAAAAAAAAATTATAAATAAACAAGAAGAAAAAAAATACAAAATGAGTTGTATGAAGTAATTTAAAAAAAAAAAAAGGTTCAATAGAATATTGTGTTCCATGGCATTGAAGAGTGGCATTTTTCAGATTTATCATCACTGTCAGATCAAGCTAGATTTTGTTACATTGTAGAATTGGTCTTTTTTAAAGATTTATCACTGCTATGTTTCAGTAAATTCAAACGTCTGCTAGATTTTCACCTACTTACATAGTTGATGATTAACAAAAAATTGATATTTTTTGAAAGATTACGGCAACAGGGGAAATAATAAAACCAAAGAAAGTGGTCAATTTCTTTCTTGATCAAAATAAAGTGAAAATAATTTTCTGGACGAGTTTCAATTGAAACTGTATTACATTGGAGAAAGCAATCTAGAAATAGGTAATGGTGGTTAAATATAGTTTTTTTTTTTTTTTTGCAAACAAAAGAAATTGATTTTGTCTATGTGTTTTTGCATATGTTACAGGCGATTTTAAAATGTTTTTGAAAATTATAATGAACAATATCTCTAAAAAAGGCCAATTCTACAAACTAACTAAATCTAGTTCAATCTGAAAAATAAAACACTGCCCTTCAATGCCATAGGATTTCAACATTCCACCGTAATCTTTTATTTTTTTTTACAACTCATTTCAATCTTTTTTCTTGTTTATTTGTAACCTTTATTTTTTTAAAAATTAATTTGTACAAGTAAATTCATATTTGCATAACTATTTCATATTTTTGTTTTTCTTGTTTATTTTTTAAATAAGATTTCTAAATTTTATAGCAGTCTATCAATTGTAATATTATTTCTGAAAAAAGTATACAAGTAATATTTTATTTAATTTTGTTTACATATCATACATTACTTTTTTTTTTTAATTTCTTTGTAAACAAAAACATACTCCCATTATTTGTTCCATTTATCGTTTTGTATTTTCAGAAGTTGATGACTTCCTCAAGTATCAATCCTCAGTACCTACTCAATGATTATCCATATTGTATATGCCTTCTGCAGTTGAAAAACATCGACATGTATGTGTAAAACTTTTAGTGATCTCTTCTGTCCTCATTATTTATTTGAGAGATAGTTTTGAGAAATGTGTTAACAAAATAATGAGATGTACAGTGGGGGGGGGGGTTTCAATTCATTACATATACACCTTACAGCTATTTTCAGTTACATACACTTGTTAATGCTTATGATGCAAGAGTAAACTATAGTGATCTGAATTGTTAGCTTTTTCTTTTTGGATGTTTGGTAAAAAATAGAGGTTGGTGGAATATTTTTATAAAATTCCAAAAATGGAGAATATAATACATTGAAATTAGCATATTGAGTTTATATGAAATACGTCACACACCCTTATGAAACTTGTGAAGGAGAGTGATTTTCAGTGTTAATAATCGAAGCAGTAATTTTTTTTTGGAAATATTGTTTTATATTTCTATCTGAATATCATCCTAAAAATGTCTGACATAGAAATGGCTAGAAAATATTGACATCCGATTTATTGAGGAATATGATTTGATTTTTTTTTTTTTAAATAATATTAATGTTTTAATTCAGTAAAGATCTATTATCACTGTGAAAAAAGAAAAATTATATTTGAATAACTCATGAAATAGAATAACTATTACTTAATATAGAAAGTGAAGGAACGGATATGTCTTCAATGTGTAGGTTATGGAAATATCTTTGAAGGGTCTTGTCAGTTAGCCATTGATAAAAATGGTATATAGATCATGAATTTTTATTTATTTATTTAGTTTTTACTGGATTGCCATTGATAGAATAAAAGATCTTTTATATCATTTTGAATTATAGATGAATTATATATAACCAATTGCAAAAAACTGTGTAAGATGAAATATTTAAAAACTACATAATCTCTTGATGATTCTGGAACTGAGTACTATGGATTGTGGTTTAAACTATCATTTTTACTGCCTGAAACTTTTTTTTAATATGAAAATGCTTGATATGAAAATCCAAAATCTAAGACAGTCCTTGTACCTAGAAATTTTTCAAGAGTTAGAATTAATGTAGCTATTTGTTGGCACATCACAGTGTGAAAAGAGACTATGGGGTTTGATTTACTGAAAAGTCTAAATTGGTATATTATTTCTATAATCCCTGGATTATCAATGAAAGACTACTACTATCAGTAGCCATGGTGATACCTGTGCTCATTTAATCAATACTTATGTTTCAACATTATATTCAGAAAGTTCAAAGAAAAAAAACATTTCTATTGGATAGCATTATGGCATCAATATTAATAAACAACTCTTTCCCCTTTGGATATTTTAATAAACATGTTGGTAGAAAACAATAAACTACAACTCTACATTATTGAAAATAATGGTATTGCTTTTGTGGACTTGAATGATCCGTTATTACCTGATGTCATTTATATTATAGCATTGGATATTAATTTAAATTATTTGTTTTGTAATATATTCATATCATTAATTTCTAAACTTATAGAGCCACATGTTTAGTAGTTCATCTAGCTTCCCAATGGTCTTTTAGGGAAGATGTGAGAAACAAGGTATCACTCATTCATCAAGTTGTCTAAGTTCTAGGTAGTAAAGTTTTTAATATTTTTTTGTTATTGTTCTATCATCTAGCTAACTAGATAGGTATTCGTTTAGTGATTAACTTTGAGATTCTAACAGAGGCTCTTTTTATTGCAAAATATTACTGTATTTAAAATATTGGGATTATTAATTTCTAATACAATTATTATTATATTTGAATCAAAATGATTTGCCATCTTTTTTTGACTTAAAGATTGATTAGGATTATGTTATGGAAGTAATTTTTTTTTTGTATTTCTATAATTTCTTTTTATTTAATAGTGTTAGTGAAATGCCATGCATACTAATCACTTTTTACACTTCAAGAGATATCTAAGTAATATTGATCCAATATGTCTGCTCTGCAAGACACAAGAGGATACTTTTGACCATATTATTAAATCATGCCCTCCGCTGGTAGACATTAGATTGCTAATATCCCAAAGATCAAGCATTGACTTTTACAAAATTCTATCATTGAAAGACTCTTTACAAAGTAGACAATTTCCTTTCATTAGACTTTCACTGTTTTTAGTTCATACAATCTGGAGTGCCTGTTACAAACTAATATTTATCATCCCACCTCCAAATCAGGACGTCATATTTATCGATCACCTTAAGTTAAAAAATAAAGACTTTATCCTGTCTTCAAAATTCCTCTATAATGAGACATGGAAACTCTTTCAAATACCAAAAATCACCTAAAACGTACCCAATCACACACAAAATTTGATACTAGCATTTCCATTAGAGATTCTCCGGGGATTAAACTTTATATCCATCACAGATTCTCAATCAGGATGTTGAGCTCATTTATCTACCTCTACAATTTCTTGCCAAGAAAGAACAATGTATTCACATATTCTTAAGTAATGAATTATTTTACACTAATAAAGTTATTTTTGAAACTACTTTTTTTTTAAAAAAAAAAGAGAAGAATTTGTTGTTTAATCCAAGATGACAGTAGCCTTTTCTATGAATATTATTTTTATGTTATTACTACATTAAGTTGTGACTACTGTGTGGAAGAGCAATATAGAGACTTCAGACCACTCAAAGAAGTATGGAGAGATGCATGTTGGAGTAACAAGAAGAGATCGAAAATGCATTGTATGGGTAAGAGAACAAACAGGTGTTACTGACCTCATTGAACAAATTAAAAGATTGAAGTGGAGTTGGGCTGGACATATTGCTAGAAGAGATGATAGTAGATGGATAATTGAAATTTGAAACTGGATTCCAAGAGATTGTAAAAGACCCAGAAAGAGACCACATGTGAAATGGATTGATGAAATAGGAAAGTGTGCAGGGGGGTTGTGGAGAAGAGAAGCTAAAGATCGGAGAAGATGGATTAAACTTGGAGAGACCTTTATCCTGCAGTGGATTGATAATGATTGATGATGATGGTGATGATGACTGTGTGGAATAAATGAAGAGATTGTACTTGTGCCAAGAGTAAGTTTAATCCCAATTTGAAATATATATTGATCATTATACTCATCCAGTACTTCTTATTGACTCATGATGGATTTGATAATTTACACCAGAAATTCTTTAGTACTGTTTAGCATCTTTTGGTTTATATTGTCAAAGGCCTTCTGAAAGTCAAAAAAAGACTAATATAAGTTGCTTTTTAATTTTCTCTGCAGTAAATCACAATGACTTTCTGTTGTAAGATATTTTTATCCTTTTAAATATTAATGTTTCATTTAACATGCTTATCATGACTTTGCCAAAAAATGTTTTTTAGTGTTAAACTTTTGTAGTTTTCATATTCTGTGTTGCCTTTTGTTCTATTTTTTGTTGTTGTTGTTGTTGACTAGAACAAATGATTCTCTCAATGCTTTTGATACTTTAATATTTTTCCATGCAATGATGCATAACCTGTAAAATCTTAATAAAAAATAATCACTTTATTTTATGTTTCCAGCTATATTATTTCCAGGGCTCTTCTTCAATTTATTACTGCCCTTTTGACTTAGTATAAATGCAACATTTTGTTTTAAAATGTATTATATACTTTACAATAATTTTAAATTTTCACTTCGTGTGCATTTTTTCAATATTATTACCCTTCGTTTTGCTACTGTTATTTTTTTTCATCATCTTATAAGCTTTTCTGGATTGTATTTATCACAACATTTTTCTATGTTTCTATTACATTGATCTTCTTACCCCATTTCTTTTATCTTTCTGCATTCTCTATACTGCTTTCCAATATTTTTGATTGTTACTTCTTTTTATTATTGTCTTTTTTTGAATTAGTTATAATATAGTCACCCACTTACAGTTTCATTAACTCGTATTTTGAGAAAGTATTAAATAAAAAAGTACAAATTTGTAAATCTAAATTTCTAAATTTAACTTGCTTGCCCATTTTATATGAGAATCATCGTAAATCATCAGACATTTCTTCATATTGCTCAACTTTTTCGTTCCCTCTAGATTTATCACTATGTTATTTTTTTCATAACAACACTATCTTTTATGAATGTCTAAAAGCAAACTTTATATTAAATCATGTCATAAGTATGTTTATATATCGATTCCAGGAATCCAACAGAATTTTGGAAGCAAATGGCAACACATATGTGGGAGGACTGTAGCGCATATGTGTACACACGTGTTCGCGATTTGTCTTTCATATGCCAAGAATAAATCTAAAATATTTGTTAAAAAAAATATGTGATGAGCTTCAATCTGCATAATGCAATAATTATTCATTCATTGAAAACAATATGGGTAATAAGATGTTCACTAGTTTTTGAGAATAAAAAATTCAATTGGCTGAGAAATCTAGATAGAGATTGGGATGATTACTTTAATATATTGGCCCAATAATACTATAGAATTGGTATGGGAAGGAACTGTTCCATCCACATGTGAAATTTGGTAGTTAAACATCTTTTGCAGTCTATGAATGAATTAGTAAAGGAAAGTAAGACAACAATAATCACTGATTAGTAAGTGAATTAACAAGATGTACTAGTAACTGAAATACAGGTTTATTATATACCTATATCAATATATGTAATATAGAGATATATGAGCACAGACTTTCACACCACTCATCACTCTATCTCATATCACTGATACACATGAACACATATATGGTAAAAAGATAAACAATCACCAATAAACGTATTTCGTGCTAAAACAGCAATCATCAGTTGATCCAGATTATCATCTCCACACATATATGCGATAAGTGCTCAGATATATATTAAGGTAGCCAATCTTCATACTTTAATGGACAGGCGTAGTAGAGATGTCAGCCCATCCCTTGTATATGTATTAAATGACTTTAGGTCAACATGGGTGTGACAAAAATCTCGGCCTCAGGGTGGCCTTTGAGCGTTCCATAATCAGATTTTCAACTGGGTGGACGATTGGAGTCTGGAGTGAATTAAAGTATGAAGATTGGCTATCTTAATATATATCTGAGCACTTATTGCATATATGTGTGGAGATGATAATCTGGACCAACTGATCATTGCTGGTTTAGCATAAAATACGTATACTGGTGATTGTTTATCTTTTCTTCATATATGTATTCAAGTGTATCAGTGATATGAGATAGAGTGATGAGTGATGTGAAAGTCTGTGCTCATATACCCTAGATGTATTAGATAAAGAGATCAATGCTTTGGGTATTGTGACAGCTTTGAAGAAATTGTGTTAATCAAACTAAACATATCTTTTGTAATTATGTAAATATCCTTTGTGTTTTTAATAAAGAATATTAATTTTAAAAAAATTAGAGATATAAGCTTTTTTTTTTAGTTAATTAAAAATAAAATAATAAGAAAATGAAATGTTACATAATAAAATTTGCAATAATATATTTTTATTTTTGACACGATTTTATCTTTCTAAACTGTCTACTCTATAGAAAACCAGTTTATGCTTTAGATTTATTATATTATGCATTTTTAGTTGAAGATAATGCAATTTTTATGGTTGCTATGGTAACAGTAGTATCCTTTTATTAACTTTTTTTTTTATTGTAAAGCTGTTGAAAAATGGCGGAAGTTACGCAATATATTAAATTAAATGATCTAAGAAAGAAAAAAACAGTATTACTGTTCTAAAAATTTAAAACTGTACTTTAAAACTGATTTCGATATAATTTTTTTGAAATATTATTGGAACAAATTTATTTATAATAATTGAATACATTAATATTTAATGTTTTTTTTTTTGAAAATTTTACTTTTATGTTTCTACGTGAACGATAATTAATTATCTAATGCATTTTTGATAGATTTCAGAAAGATTAATCTTTAGTATTATACATCTTAATTAAAATATTGATATTTTAAGTGGAGACAAATTGCTTTTCCTTAAGTATTATACATAAACATATCAAAGTAAAGATATCCATCTTAGTGATATAAGAGGTTTAATTATTTTATGATGGGTCGAGTGGAAAAACTCTTTAAGTTTAGTGAAATTTTTATTCTAGATTTGAAATATTTGAAAACATTATGTTAATAGATGGCAAGCGATGTCAAAACATTTATAAGTGAGAAGAAATAAAGAGTAGCTGGATTTTTTACTACTAAATATCAGTACCATCATCATTTTCAACAATTATCGATCCATCGCAGGATTATCCTCCTCTCCAAGTTTAATTCAGTTTCTATAATCTCTAGGCTCTTCTCTCCATATACATCAGCAAACTTCTTTATGGCATGTTTCTATGTCTTTTAAAATCTATTGCAACCCGATTTAAGACTTCAACTATCTATCTATTATCATCTCTACTAGTAATATGTCCAACCCAGCTTCATTTTACCCTCTTAATTCTTTCAATGGATGTCAATTACATCTATTTGTTCTCTCACCTATGTGTTTTGTTTTTAATTTTTTCTTGTTATTACTATTATTTATCTCTATAATTCATTGAATGACCTGAAGTCTTTATCTTGCTCTCCTATTAAGTGTCCTAGTTTCAGATTCATAAGCAAGAATTTATAAAACACATTTATTAAAAATCTAGGCATATTTTATTTTAATATTAAGTTATTTATGCCAAAAGTACTCCATCCAAGTTAAAATTCTATAATTAATTTCATCCATTATGTTTCATCTCTATTAATAATCTGAGCAAGATATTTATAGTTGTTAACTTTTTGTAATTCATAATTATCAATCTTTATTTTCTTCTGCAAAAATAAGTCTCATTACCATTTGTCTTTACTCCTACTTTCTTATTTTTATCTGATAACTCTTGCAAATTTTCTGAAGCTCGGAAGCATTACTTGCAAAATTTAGATGACTTAAATAATCGCCATCTATATTTACTCACTAAACATCACATGATCACCATTTCATATACTTGCTCAAGCTGTTAAAACAGGTAAAACTCTCCATGCAGTAGTGCCCACCATTCAGTGCAAGCCAGAATAATCAATAGATGCAGGAAGTCTGGGAATATTGGATATGTAGGCACTAGATATGGATTTTATGCACAAACCTTCCTGATCCATTGATTACTCTGGCTTGCACTGAGTGATGCTACTGTGTGGTGAGTTTTGTCTGTATATTTATTTACACAGTTAGATTTCCATTTAAATTCACAAAACACTTTTTTTCATTTAAATTCACAAAACACTTGTTATAAAACTACTTTAAAATATTTTAGAATAAGGGAATCAGGCTGTCATACACCCTACTTAATAGTTATCTCAATAGCTTCACTCCAGAGTTAGATCCGAGTTATGGATATGATTTTTAGGAATTATAATTGCATCAGTTTAAATAAATTCTATCTTGAAGATGATTAATTGTAAAATAAAAAAAACTTTTTTACTATTTCAGAAATTATAGTTTTGTCTGAAATAGTAGTTTATAGAAAAACAAAATATTAAAGTAGCAGTACCATTCAGTGCAAGCCGTAGTAATCAATGGGTGCTAAAAAGTTTATGCATAAAATCCCTATCTAATTCTATTCATCCAATATTCCCAGACTAATTTCTAACTTATAGTTTTCATCAGTGATAAACCTTAGATCCGAAAGTACTGCACCTAGATCGCAGTTATAAGCTAAAAATTAATTTGGGAATATTGGATGAATAGGTACTAGATAGGGATTTTATGCACAAACCTTCTGGCATCCATTAATTACTATGGCATGCACTTGTGGAGAGTATACTACTGTTCTAACAGCTTATGTAAGCAAAGGAAGTGGTGATTATGTGGTGTTTTAGTGGTTTAAAACAAAATATTGTTGTCTTTTTGTTAGATGCTCAGTTAAAAACAAAATCTCTAATAATTGCTTGTGAAATTATATCTAAACTATCTATTTCAAAAATAATTTTAAAGGAGTGGCATTTAACCTTCGTTGATTTGCAAGCAACTTTATTGATAAACAGACTTCACAAATTACTTAACCCAAAATTTATTTTAGTAACAATACTAACAATAAATAAAATATTTAAACGTAAAAACAATATCACAATTTACTGGTAGATTGCAATTTCCAGTTAAATACGTTATTAATTTAGAGATTTAAATTTTATTTATAGCAAGAATATGTTTGTCAAATCTTGGTGCTACATTCCTATATATATATATATTACAAAGCATTACAAGCATAAAAATAATATTAAAACACTACCAAAGGTTTCACTGCTACAAGCAGACTTCTCAAGTGTAAAGAACTACTAAAACTACACAATATATATAATATTAAACATTACCCACAAATCCATTCACTTCCCATCCACCCTTAATATTAAAAGAACTCTTAAATAAATTAATTGCTTCAGAATAATAAATTTTCAATAATAAAGATTCTTTAATTCTTCTTTTGATTTCATTTCTCTCAAAGAAGACAACCTTAGCTTCATCAAAATCAATAGTGTGGCCTGTATCTTTTTCATGGACATACAAAGCAGAACTAAGATATCTATTTTTAACTCTACTTTTATGAACCTTTATTCTTACATTTAAACTCAAACTATTCTGACTTATGTAAACCTTCTTACAAAATAAACAAGGAATAAAATATACTACACCAGGAATAGTCTTTCTATCAAAATTTTCTTTTGTATTATTTAATAAATTATTCAATGTAATACCACTTTTCCAAGCAATTTTCTTATTTCCAAACAATTTACTATTTCTACATACAATTTTATAAGAAGACAATTTATATGGCAAAGAAATAAAATCATATTTTTCTTTTACCAAGGATGTAAAGGTAAAAGAAAAATATGATTTTATTTCTTTGCCATATAAATTGTCTTCTTATAAAATTGTATGTAGAAATATTAAATTGTTTGGAAATAAGAAAATTGCTTGGAAAAGGGGTGTTACATTGAATAATTTATTAAATAATACAAAAGAAAATTTTGATAGAAAGACTATTCCTGGTGTAGTATATTTTATTCCTTGTTTATTTTGTAAGAAGGTTTACATAGGTCAGAATAGTTTGAGTTTAAATGAAAGAATAAAGGTTCATAAAAGTAGAGTTAAAAATAGATATCTTAGTTCTGCTTTGTATGTCCATGAAAAAGATACAGGCCACACTATTGATTTTGATGAAGCTAAGGTTGTCTTCTTTGAGAGAAATGAAATCAAAAGAAGAATTAAAGAATCTTTATTATTGAAAATTTATTATTCTGAAGCAATTAATTTATTTAAGAGTTCTTTTAATATTAAGGGTGGATGGGAAGTGAATGGATTTGTGGGTAATGTTTAATATTATATATATTGTGTAGTTTTAGTAGTTCTTTACATTTGAGAAGTCTGCTTGTAGCAGTGAAACCCTTGGTAGTATTTTAATATTATTTTTATGCCGGTCTGTTTGAATTTTGGATTTGGGGTAATTTTATATATATATTGTGAGAGTACACAATACTATCATATAAGTATATGTGATTAGTATATACTTTATTATTCTTTTATAGTTGTTTTAATAAAATTAAAACAAGTAGAAATAACTATTTTTCATTCATTGATATAATACCATTGTTTAAATTAATAAAATTCATTAACCAAAATGTTGACATAGAGATAATCTTTAAAGTCAAATCGCAGCTTAGCAACTAATACAAAGGATATGAAATTAAAAATTTCAATTATTTATTATTAAATGTAACTAACAATTATAGAATGTAAAAATCATGAAAACTAAATGACATATGCAGTACATGCTATTGGAAGTTGATTCTGCTATAAATACTGAATCAAATTTCTTATAAAAAATTCTATCTTTTGCAAATGTACTAGCTACTTCGTACAATAATTTTTCTATGTTCAAATTTAGAATACTTATAAAAGATAGATCGATAAATTGAATGATTTGCTTATTGAAGAAAAGTTTTATTGGAAAACGAACTTTAATATTACTCAAATAGAAAAGTAAATAAATTACTTTCTATTAATATTATTTGTATTTTCTAAATGAAATTATATATATATTTTATTAATTAAAAAGCTTATAAAATTATTCTAAATTGGAATTCTAAAACAGATAAACTTTTTCAAAAAAACATTTATATATGCAAAGCAAAATTAATTTAAGAAGATTATATCTATAAACAAATGTCTTGTGAATAAACTTCACTTGTCATGGGATAAATAATGCTATAGTTTTAACCGAAGATAAATGTAATTGCTTATTCCTACTAAAATGCTTACAAGTTATATAAATTTCATCTATATAATCTAAATGAAATTCCAATTGGTAATGAAATTGTTTGTGGAAGATGTCAACATCATGCAAGAAGAATGTTTAGAAACAACCAGATACATGGATAGCTTTCCAATGATTGACTTCCAAGGAATAAAGAACTTTATTCTTAATGAACATTATTTCTCAACATGGAAATGAATAGAACAGTAATATGAACTTTCATTATATCACATTGTATTCGTGAAGCATCATTTAAAAACATTCAATTTTATTTCCTTTGTTACTAAAATCCTTTGCCTTTGGAACAATTCATTTATGAAAGACTTAGTGAAGATGAATAGAAGATTATGAAGTCAAATATTTTTTTATATATTTAATAAAATTTAGGTCTTCTATAAAAGCAACTTAACAGGGGTTTAAACTGAGGTACAAAAGTAAACTTAATATGAAGGTAAGAGTTTATCATTCTTCATATTGGATTTATTTATGACATTGACAGAACATTGTTGTTACCAATTTAATTAACATGATAATGTTTGTTTGTTATTAGTTATGTAAATGACTAATATTCTGTATGAAAGATTTTATATTTCTTAATGATTTTACATAGGAATGGTCTCATATGGATTGTATAAAACAATATTATTTATTATAATTTCTTTTTCATAAATTATAAACATTTGTTTATTATATAATACATTATTAGGATCTGTTCATGTTATAATAAATATCTACTATGGAAAGACATTAACTATTTAAAATTATAAAATAGTAGAGATGGAAGCAAATTCTTATAATTATTTTTGTTATATTAAATAAATTTGAATTGCTATTCCTAAATAAATATTGTTAATGTTTATTTTAAAATTAAAGAAGTTTCTAATTTACTTAATTTATCTATTCATTTTACGAAACCAAAATAAAATCAAACACATATACCCACACACATATATTATAGTTATTTAATATCCTCATAACTTAATTAAAATAAATTTTAAAAATATATTGAGATTATATTGAGTATGGTTATTGCTGTAAAATTGATGGAAACCCCTGAAGAGAGTTAACAGCAATTTCTCCCTGAGTTTGAATTCTGAGCACAACGGAACAATTAGTAAAGGTGAAGGTTGAATGATTTATTCTATATTAGATCTATATTAGATATTTAATATTAAATTATTACTATTGAAGTAGATTCAATTTTGGATTAAATTTAGATTATCTTATTCACAGCATCCTATGTGAAGACCCAAAAATGCTAAAAACCCTTGATAGTGGCCAACCATGGCTGGCACTCCATCTGTTGTTAAAATAACTATATTTGTTAATGGTATGCTATGTTTTTCAAAATAGAATTGAATTGTAATATAAATGGATATACCTTTTGCATCTGTACTAAGGTTATGGACAAATGGCATTTCTTCTTGCAGCAAGTTATTTTCATCAAAATAACAAACATAGGTCATTAAAAGACCATTACTATCAATAACTGCTGACTCATCTACTTTCACAAAAAATAATTTTGTTTGAAGCATACAAACAGGTTGCTTTTTGGCATCAACAACCATTTTGTTGATCCACCTTCTAATTGTGTTATCAGTAATCGGCAATTTTTTCAGAATATCAGCTGAGTCCTGATATATCATTGCCAATCAAAGTACTTCAAAACATGGTTTTAGTACTTTTTTTCCAATTGTATGGGTTCCCATATTTTTAGCAATAAGTTCAGATATCTGATGACTTACTATGAGTCCATTTTTGATTTTTATTGAATACTTTTCAAATGCTGAGATTATGGCATTACTTTTTTTAAGTTGCTCATAAATATCTTTAAAATATTCAATAGATTTTTCACTTTTATCTTTATGTTTAGTTTGAATATGTTCTTGCAATCGAGCTGGTTTTATTACTTCACTAGAAAACTATTTTTGACACAGTAATCATATTGGCAAGGTTTCATTTATTGGAAATTTGATGAAACCATATATCAAATATTCACTAGAATATAAATGAGTCCACTTTTTCTTAGGAGGCCTAATAAAAACTTGGGTACACTCAGAAAATACACCCAATTTTAACACAAAATTCTGCAAATGAACATTCAACTGACAGAATTCTATGCACACATTATTGTGTCATCATCTACCAGATTTTTATGTTTTATATTATCATGTGGTACCATTGTCCAAATTTTTATGTTTCACATTTTTAGAATTTTGCATTGTACGTATGACATTATGACACACGTTCAATATGAAATTCTAAATTTTGACAATATGTTCAAAATATATAAATTGAATAGAAAAATTTATAAAACAGCATCATAAACTAAAGATGTAGTTTTTAAAAAATTAAATGAAAGTACTGTGGGATTAAATTAATTACTGCCTACCAAAACCACATTGAAGACACTTGGTTTAGATATTCTTCATTCATCACTTAAACTTTCAAATTAGATTCTGTATTAGATGGCTTTAAAATTTGGTTGTTTTATTTTATTTTAGTTGCTGAAGCTTATTCATCGATAAAAGAAAGGTTATTTTGTGAATACTTTAAACAAGACAGAGTTGGGATTTTTCATGTTCAGATAAGAATCAACTTAATCATGACTAGAGTGAAAATTATTCACATCAATTTATTAAATGCAGAAATATATGCACTATATATATATAATACATACTTATATGCATAGTATGCTATTAGATGTGTCTTTATATTTATTACACCATATGGATACATAGTTAATTGGTTGTCACATGTAGATTACATCATCCCCAGTAAATGCTCAGCATTAACCAATGGAATGCAGGCAATCTGATACCAAACTAGCACTCAAATCATAAATTAGAAATCCACTTATCAGAGTTTATGATCTTAAATAGACTTGTAGTGACAGCAATTGATTTAAACCGATCGAGATTGAAACTGCCTAGAAGTTTTAAATAAACTTCATTAAAAAGGCCATGATGCTACCACTAAAGTCTACTTAAGATTTTACATCCTGGTAATAAATGGATTTTCATGGGTACTGCTTTAATAACTGATTGCTAATATTCAGTTCGTTAATGTTAAGCTTTGACTAAGGGCAATCTGATATATATATATATAACAAACTGCACAGTGATTTTTATCTTTTGCAATCATGATCTTATTTTGTTTTTAGTGAAGTGCTGTTAATATTGATATTAATAATAAGATTAAAGTAAATGAAACAAATATAAAGCTAGATACAAAGGAAAAAAAATCAAATGAAAAAAGGATATTAACCCTATCCCTATGAAGGACTAAAGAAACATGTATCTCCTTTAGTTTTCAGAATAAAGGGACAATGCGATGCATAATTAGAAGATGAAAGACTTTACCTAACTTATCTTTGAGCTAAAATTTGACAATCATATGTTCACTAATAATGAATTTTATTTGTAATTATTATTTGTGAAGCTTATTGTTAGTACAATATTCATTCTCCGTGTCGTACATTTTATAAATTCTTCTGCTAATTGATTCATATTAATTTCATATTCTATTGAAACATATAAATGATTAACCCACGTAACTAGTTATAATAGAATATATGTATGTTTTAATTACTTTAATTAATTTCCGTCTCCACTTGAAACTGTTTTAAGCATAACAATTTGCAGTTGTTTTTTTTATAATTAAAGCAGAAATTACATGTCCAAACTGCACCCTAGACGGTCTTTTGGATCCACTATTTATTAAACCGGGATGAACTTGGATTATTTTTATTACTAGCTGAATTTATCATTGAAATTATGGGAGAAAAAAAATTTCAATATTACATTATGTCTCAATATAATTTACTTCTCAATATTATATAACAAAAACACATATATTTACATACATACATAAAATATAAAGAACATTATTGTATTCACAAACTGTTCGAGTTTAGATTAAAGACGACGGCCTTCGCTTGATTTTGAACTAGAAATAATCAGAAAAAAAAATTTTTTTTTTTTTTTACACTCAATGAAAATATAATTTATCATTGATTTGAATTGTGTGTCATTAGTAAATAATACAAGAAAAGGAATGAGGATATCGAAAAAAGAAGTCACTAGATATTTTGGATATGCATGTATATAAATAAACAATCATGGAATCTATCAATCTATTTGTCTGTCTGCGCCTATTCATCTACTTACCTGTCTATTTATCAGCTGATCAATTAATCTATTTATTTGTCTGCCAATCTATCTATCTAATCACCTCTTTTCAGCACCTTTATTTATCCACCTGCCCAGTTATCTATTTTTTATCAAATAAACAACTGTATGATCAACTGATTGATATATTTACCTATTTAGTTTTCTGTCTGTCTAACCATCTACTTACTTATTCATTTACCTCATCTATTCATTTATTTATCTGTTTATTTATCTATCTATTTTTACATATCTATCGATTTACTGATCCATTTATCTATCTCTCTACTTACCTATCTAACTATTTATTCATTTATTAAACCATCTGTCTATTCATATATCCAACTATATTTACCAATCCACAGCTCAACATTCAAATATATATATATATATATTGAAGCAGTCGGATCTAAGTTCGATCCTAGCTTCATGATCTTTCACATGTAGCCAACTTCAAACCCTTGTACTAACTTTGAATTTCCGATGCAATGGGTCTTTATGCGTTCAGTCCACGCTAGTTTCCTTAAAGAAAAACTATTATAAATGTGTGTTAAAATTAATTCATTTGAGATTTAAACTAATCATTTCTATTAATAAATTCATGTTAGAATTATTCATGAATTTATATATATTATAACTGCGTGGATTGTGCGTATATATATTTATAAATGTTTAAATATATATAATTGTTCGAAAGTTTCATTGCGTCGGGAATGTTTATTTTACTTTTAAATAATATGTTAAATTTTTAGTGATTAATAGCTACATTCTTTCGATAAACTTTCAGATTTTCTCTTTCCAAAACAATGGTTAAAGTTTTTATTAATTAGAAATAGATAAGTCTTTAAAATGTTAGGATGGTCCTAATTAAAATCATTTTCTGATATTAAAAATTCATTTTCTAATTAGAAAATGAATTCAAGTTAATGAGTTTGAAAGCCTTATCAAAGGAATGTATCTAACAACAACTAGTAAATTTTTTGTAAGATTGATTTAGCCTAAAGGCATCAGATACAGTATAAAGAGCCCAGGAAAAGTTTCCAAGCAGCTATTATTCATCATTAAGAGAAGCTATATATATTTCATTAGAGAAGTCGCCCAGTTAAATTATGAAGTAAAATAGTGTTTCTACCATGGTGGGGGGGGGGGCTTAACTTCAAGAGTCTGACTACGGTTCCTTAAGCCCCCTGAAAATCTTCAATGTGGCTGCAATATAAAAATTCATATACCAATCGTAAGCTGCCGAAACCTTAGAGAAATCTATCAAAATGCTATTCACATAATTTTCAAAATGCGCGCATTGTTTCATTTATTGAATAGAAATAATTTTGATGTAATATAAAAAAGGTTTCCCTTACTAGATGATTGAAAATCGCTAATTATAATATCCTAGACATGAACCAAGTTCGAATAAGAGTCTTTTTGTGTCACGACTTTGTGATGCCAGCGGGGTAGGAATAAATTAGATCAGTATCATTGGAATTGTTGCTCATAAGTTGGTAGATCTGGAAAATAGGCAAATAGGGCAGAGTTCATGAATGTTCCTGACCTATGTATCTTGCACAGGATTGGATTCGAGGTACTTTTGCCTAGATGCTAGATCTTGTTATATGAACAGACGAAACCGACCGGTACAGGTTTTTTTTTTTTTTCCCTGGGTATGGACGCCCGCCTGGGGCTATTAATTACTTTTACACCCTGCAGAACCCGGAATAATAGATGTTAGTATACTATATATAATGTTTATTCTCTAAATAATAAAAATATATGTGAAAAAAATTTTTTTTCTTGGTTTGTACACCCAGTTCAGATGATGTCCTTTTTAAATATTATACACGCTATGTACAAGTCATTACTAATATGTATATGATTTTCCCAATAATGTCAATCATATATGTAGATTTTTTTTTCCATAAACAATATTCAGTATATAGGTGATATTTTGTTCTTCTTCCATAAATAATGTTTTAAATATATATGTACACTTTCTTGGGGTGGTGAAAGAAAAGTAGTGGCAGCTTTTAAATACTTTCACACCCAGAGTATGTAAAGAAAAAAATAATAATATGTGCTTCAAATAGTAATGACATCTTTAATTACTTTATTATATTATACATCTGAACTGCTGTACAGCTGTCATAAATAAAAATATGTGTTTATAAAAATGTACAATCATCTAGTAAAAGTGTTGTAACAATCTACTCCTCTTGACTGGCGCCCGGTAGTAATACCATTATAAATTTTGTCATCAGGTGGTAGATTGAATAAAAAAAAATATTAGAAACAATGATTCCAAAATTTAACAAGTTATATAGAGAGCATTATTTGTACTCAACTATTGTACTCAACTATGTAATGTACACAACTATGTAAAGCAAGTGTTGATAATTTTAATATGAAGTAATACAATTTTAAGTATGTTTCAGGTGCAAAGGAACAACCAAACTTAAAGACCCAGCAAAAACACTGAAGAATGAACAATATGTAACAATAGGTAACAATATGATATTTGAACATATATATATATATATATTGTAAATGTTGGATCTAGAAGTTAATAATGCAAAAGGCAGGCATGGTAGAATACTAAATATAATAAATCAGGTATAGATTGGGTACAGGTATGGGGGAGCAGAACAAGGGGGAGACTGTTGAGAATGGGGGAGAGGTGTATCAGGCCATAAAAAAAAATAAAAACAAACATAAGTGAGCATTTTGTGTCTTAAATAAATAAAATATATATAAATAAAATATACATATATCTATCTATATTTGAAGCTTAGCAGAATGGAGAATAGTGATAAAGAGAAAACTGATGCAGAGCAAGAACATCAGGAAGTTGTAACCATGGAACCTGTAGAGAGCTCCACACAGAAACAGGATATAAACCTACAAACATTGTTGATGGATATGTTCACTAACATGGAAAAAAAATTCGAAGCCAAGCATAATGAGATGAAGGAGTGGATGTCATCACTGTGTGGTGAAATGAATAGTAAGATATTAAAACAAATAGATGAGATGCGAGCAGACTGTAGGAGAGGCTTTGAAAAAGTTCACACTAAATCTGAAGGGTTTTTGGAGAATTATCAACGGGGAAACACCGATGTCCACAAGATGGATGGAGAAGTAATGCTGACAAAATACAGAATAGATAAACAAGAAACCACAGCCCAGGACGATAAAACGGGTAAAGTCATCGAAGTGTGTGAAAAGTACAAAGAAGAAAAGACTCTGGAAAAAGTGAAAAAGGAGGTACAGGAAATTCAGACCAAAATAAATATTTCCACAGGGATGTTCAATGTTCAGATCTTGAAGATAGATGAAAGTTTGACTTCAGAACCAATTAAAAGAACCTTTGATGAGAACTATAAGCAATTGGGATTAGAATCTGGAGGTACTCCTGATAATATGAAAATTTTGAACACAGCCCTTGTCAAAGCTTTAGAAAATAACTTTAGGTATATGCTTAATAGCAACAGTTTCTGTAATTTAATCAAATTTAAAGACTTTATCCAACCTCTATATGAGTGTTTGAAATGCAATATCTTTGAGAGCTCGACCAAAAGTATTATTAAAATTAGTAGGTACCGTATGATGTCAGGGAATCAAATTACCAATGGAGTAGACATAATAAATTTTCTTATATCAATGGACTACAGGCTTCCTGACCTGGAGCCCATAGAAAAGGTAAAAAGACCTGTTGAACCTCCTGATCGGGGAAAATATTAAAAATAAGACAGAACAATAAATCACAGACGGATAGATAAGGAATTCGAACCACACTCTTAAAGATACGAATATAGTTTACTGTAATAGTTTGCACTCAGTGATAGATAGGTCAAAATTTTTTTTTTTAGCATATAGCAGCAAAGAAAAAAATGGGGCTAGCATTACTTTGATAATTTTTTTTATATAAACAAATTACGTACTCCTTTCAAACCAGGTTGTTCTTTTGTCACCGGAACAGCAAGTAAGATTTTTTTTTTACATTTTTTTTTATCAATTGTAAGTCCGGGAAAATTTACATTTTTTTTTATCAATTGTAAGTCCGGGAAAATGAAGCGGAATCTGAGATTCAGATTGCGCTTCACAGCCCACTTCCAATCTTCCGCTACCAACCTAAATTCAAACCCTATTCTTGCATATATATTCCACTCACTAACACATTTGTTTGTATCTTTTTGTTTGAGTTATATTAACTAACATATTTATTAATGAAGATATTGGCATAAATATCTGAATTTAAACATGCAAAATAAAATTAATAAAGATAGCGTCTGAAAATTCGTATACGCAATAGGGAATGGGGGATTAATTACAACGGACTTATAATATCAAAATATATTATAATTTCTGTATTAATTTGTTTTATAAAAGTTATAATAATTGTTGGTTAATTGCAGCTCAGATATCTACTGATATTGTAGAGACAAAGGTACTGAGTAAATATTTATTGGAAAAGTTCGTTATATGTAAGCTTATAAAATTGTGTTTTTAAATTATTTTTTGTCATTAAACTATACTTTTCTTTTAAATCCAATATGGAAGATGCGATTGTAATTAGTCAAAATTAATTAAAGGTGAGAAGCGTAATCTTGTATAATATTCTAACATAACTTTAATTAAAAGTTTCTCTAGAATCAAAAGTAGAAACTAAACTTAATTGATTTATTTTTGTTACAAACATTTTCTTTTATCAAAATTAATTAAAGTTTGAATGCTTATCTAACAATGGCATCTTCCATCACAATAGGTAAAAGCTTGTATACGAATTCTTTTGAAAATTAGATTGCAATGACCAATCAGAAAGGGATTCCAAAAATACCGAGGCATGGAATTAATTACGAATTAATTGGGAGAGTAAATAGGACAGTCAAGGAGAGCAGTCACCAAGAAAGTTTGCGTTCGTTAACTTCAATGTGTACTGAGTAAATCTAAATCGCCTTTCTCGCCATTCGAGATGGCTTTCCCTGAAATCTGTGCCCATGGATCCTGAAACTCATAGACTATAATTATATGCCTGTTCGTTAAATAATAAACTTACTACCTGCCTGAATAACTGCTTAACAAACTAGATCTAGTTCTCCGAGGGAATCCGAAATCATCAAAAGAACAGCCAAGTTTGTACAGAGGTAACAATTTCAAATGCTGCTAGACTCTTAAAGTTAGCGTGAATAATTTTAACTCTCACCTATCTATTTCTTTAAACATTTTGTAAAGCTTTCATTTGTAAAATTTAATATTAGTTATGAATCAATTTATGAATTCTTACCTTTTGTCAATTGTACTTTCTTCTCTCTATATAACTTAGCTGTAATCTCTCCCACATTAAACCTCTCCTGAATAATTATTAGTACTTAATGTCACGTCTATGCGGCAATATTTTATTCTTATTATTATGTTTTATACTTTCAGATACTAAATTATATGTCGATAATTTTCCCCCAGAATCGCAAATGCTTACGCTATCTCTTTTAATAAAAGAAAACCCTCCTTACCCTTCAGAGGGTAATTAATCTAGTATATTTTAAAAAAACTTGTTATTCTTAGTATAGCGGGTGCCTGCCAGTCTGGGGAATTAAAATCAGAATTTGATAATTACTGTCCAGTGTTATTTTAGAAAAAAATAAGTAAAAATCTATTTTCGTAGAAATGTTTTTTTGGTTAATTAAATAATAGCGCTAACTTCTAAAATCTGCAATTAGATTTATATGAATTAAATTAATATTACTTTCTTGAAATCAATAGCCACCACCGACTTTATATATATTTAATAATGTGAAAAGTATTTATTTATAAAAGCATTCAAAACCAAAGATTTATATTATTTATCCGTTGTGGAAAGTTTATGTGTAGTTTAAAGTAATACATAAGGGGGGGGGGAATCCTTTAGTTCTCTGAGCTATATTATAGTGGCCTTAAATGTAATTCTTCCAATATATATATATATATATATTACTAGTAGTGAAAGCTGCATCTTATTGTAATCCTACATTTATTTTATGATCAGCATAGGGATAGATACCTGATTAATTCAGAAAATAATCTAATACCTTCATCTATGCATCTATCAAGCAATAATTATACAGCTATTGGAAATAGACTGGCTTGCTTAGAAATTCTTCCCTATCTAAAATAAAATTTCAAAATTTTGATTTAAATGTAAGACATTTATATTATGGATATGAAAGATAATGAGAATGACACTATTAGACTACTCAAGTTTATTCATTTGCAATGGTTTCCTGTTCTTTCACTGATATCAGGAAAAGTTGCTTCTCAGAAAATGTATAAAAAGCTGTTAAGCAGATCAGGCTTACTGGTAACTCAAGATATAGTTTCATCACCTAAGATTCTCCTTTTAAATATTCAACCAAGCATATACAATTGAAGAATTTTGGCATAAAATTGGAATTCTATGATGTTTCATACTTTTTCCTGATCTAACAATAAAACCTGTTGGATTTTATCTTTCTAGATACAACTGGAGTCTCATTAACAGATTCTGGATAATCCATGGTCATTTTGCTTATCTGCTTCATAGACTTTATCAATCACTCCTGCCTAAATGTGTGCAAACAAAGTATGAATCACATTTAATGATGTTAAATCTATGGTTACCATAGCAGAATTCATCCATGTAAAGGTGAGCAGACACAACCCATAACCATGTAGTTAATGATATCAAATATATGGAATAAAATAGCAATTTTGATATGTTCTAATGTGAAAAATCACAAATCATGAACCATATAATTAATCAATGCTGAATCTATAGCTAAAATGGCAGAAGTGGATGATTTAATAAAGCAATTGGTGATTTTATTTCCTGGGTGGAATCTCTTAAAATTCCTTTATGATGTTTTGTTAATACTTAAGCTATTAAAAAAAAATCCACATGCTAAATAATTAATCAACTAAAACATCATAATTAAGAAATTAGCATAGAACTGTGATCTGTAGTCAAAAAAATTGATAATAAAAATAAATATCCTATTTAAAATTAATAGTTACATGTTATATATATGTGGGTGTAATGTATCGAGCATGCTAATAGTCCTAAACAAGCTTTTATCGATAAATGCTGCAAGAGAAAGCATTTCCTTACTAATATATATATATATATTATAACCAGTTGTCTTATATGACACACAGCAACATAATTGCATGTATGCATATATATAAAGTAAAGGAAAAGTAGAAATAAAAGACAAAAATTTTGAAGATATTTTTCTACATTTTCCAGGAATAAGTAAAACATTAAATAATTATACATTTAAAATAGAATTTTATTGTAAATTAAACAGTTAAAAAGGTCTAACAAATATTATTTGTAATTCTGATTTTGAATTTAAAAACAAGTATGGTATTTTTGAAATCTTAATTAATTGATAAATTTCTCTATCTAAGTAAAAACATATGTATCACACTTTGATAAAAATTTTAAACTTGTTTTCAAAAAGGATTAGAAAGATAAAAAAACTGTTTTTAATTAAAGTGTTTTTATCACCTTCAAATGATTCTACAAAAGGGCTGATAAAAATATCAGTTTAGTCTGGATAGCAGTTTTTGAAAAGTTCATCCTGGTTTAAATTGTTGAGAAGCAGTGGACAAATTGTCCAGCTGCAAAGTTGGTTATAATATTTTGTTACAGCTTGTTAAAGTTTGCAGCAGTTGGTTTTAGCAGGTCAGAGAGATGGCTGGCAGATTTTTACAGAGTTCCCATGACATGTAGCTGAAGTCAAGGCAGGAGATCCAGCAGCAGTTTATTGTTTCTATGGAGGAGTTTTGATTCCTCTGAAGCCAAGGTCACTTCAAATCAATCAAACTTTAAATGTGGATCTAAAACAGTTTGCTGGCATGAAGCTTATTAAATCCTATACAGGGAACTCATGGAATGTCAACATACCTGATTATACTTTCCTAATGCTGACAATTATATGCATCTCTATCCATCTTAATATATTCTAACCCAATATATATTTTTAATTAGTTTATTTGCACTTGTGACACTAATTTTTCCAGTTGTTGGAAATTAAGGCAACCAAAATAAAAGCAACATATCCATTAATTGTCCAATATGATCTAAAATACTTTTCATATAATACAATTGTACATTCAATTCTCTTAAGCTATGCCACGATTGTAATAATAACAATAATTGATTACTTATTAATTTAAAGAATAATTATAATAATATTAATCTCAGGGTTCTTTGTTTCATGTAAGGAAATGCTCGGCAGTATTGTGTTGTCGCATATGACTGGCATTCTGGTCGGCTATAGGAAACATTTATTTTACTTAATTCAATGTGTCTTCATCTCTCATATCCACTGCTATATTATTTAAAGAGATGATAATTCTATTCAATAATGACGTATAATTTTGAATAACACAGCCTTTTTTTTTTTTTTTTTTTTAGAATCTCAGTCAGAATAATAAAAAGACAAGGGTGCTTTTTGTGTCCTTCCATCATCCATGACAACACAATAATATAACTAAGATTTATTACTTAGACAATTTAACTAAATGGGAATGGAATAATGTGCAACCAAAGTTAATGGTTTGGGAATAAATTCATTTTTTTTTTTTTTATACAAAGGTGAATGTTTAGTCTTAAGTTTTCAACTCCATAAAAAATATAATGACATATTCCGATCTGCTTAACTTTATTTATCTGGTATATTAAGTTTTTAAGAATTTGGAATGATTTCAGACTCAAGAAAAGGCTTTGCAAATATTGTGCAAACACTTATATTTAGCATATAAAAACAAAAAAATGAATCTACAACAAATTTTAACAAGACTATAATTTATTATTATCACAAAAAAAAAATATATGAACATTTATTCAATAATCCCATAGTAATACAAAATATAAAATATAACTGACATTAATCTGTATACTCTTTTGGTTATGGACTAGAGGTTACTACTTCTCCTGTATGCAATCGTATGGATTGATTAACTAAAAATACATTTCATTACCAATACATTGTTTATTAAATTTTGGTAACCTTGTAGAAGCTTTTATTCAAAATTATTGACTAACTATTTTTTGTTTTTGTTTGTTTTTTTTTTTTTTTAAATGATTAATCCCATCATATGCAATACGCAAAATATTAAATTTATTTCTAATACATTTACTTTATTTATGGTCTTTAATGGGATAACCTATTCTAATTATAGGCCAGTTATCAGAAGTTACACTTACCATCTTACATTTAACTTAATGCTAACTTAAGTTATGATACAAATTTTATTCATACGTATAATTTTAAATATGAGTATTATTTAATTACTAACCAGAATTAAATATTGCATTTGAATATTCCTTCAGTAAATAAGCGTTTTAAATTACGCAATTTTAATTACTTTCTCCATTGATTTACTTGTCAAATACTAGCAATATTTAGCAGCACAAAACAGATATTGACCCTAGTTACTAACGCACTATTTATACTAAAGTGGATCTTGAGGAACTAACACCTCCAATATAACCTTTATCTTGCCCGAACTTTCAAAATTAAGCACAATAATCAACACCTTCCATGGTGGAGCTATCTTTATTTTCACATGAGGAATATGGAATAACCACGAAGGTCTGTAAAGTAATCTACTACATTAAAATATTTTGGTGGTTTCTTGCCTCTTACTTGGGCATACAATGAACACACACCAAATACAATCCTCTCCTGGGATTTAAACGAATGAAGCATACTAAATGCTAGATAAATTCTTGATCGTCCTATCTATGAGAATCGATCACTTGGGCTATAAACATACCTGAACATTATATTTAAAATCTTTCTCTCATGGAAAACAAAGCTTTTGGGGAGATCATTTTTCATCCCACAAAATAAATACATTATAATTATTACCTATGCGAATATTAAGCATATACCAATGCTATATCTGGGCAGGATAAGTAAATACACTGATCATAATAAACTTATGTTACCAGGTATACTTCGATCAACATCTGAAATCAATGGACATCATAGAATAAAAGTATAATAATTTTAATTTTAATAAAAGAACATTCAAAAATAGTTGGTAGCATACTATCTTAAACTAAATAAAGTGGATGTGTTATTTAAGAATAATTAGGAATAAATTCCTCAATTAATACAGTATAAATTCGTTTCAACTTTAACAAGAAATATTTTGTTATAGCATTTTTTTTTTTTTTTAGTTACTTCTGATAATTTTCAATATTTATTTTACCCCTTAAATATCTAAATATATATATATTTTTTTTTACGTATCTAACATACAAAATTTCTACCTACAATTGTATGTACTAATTAAAACATATTTTATAGATTTTTTTTTTTTTCTTTCGTGTTAAATATCAACTTAACCTATAATAATTATATTAAAACATACTTTTGTTATTACAAGGCTATTAAATATCACTTGACCATACAGACTTTAATCTATGTGATATAAAAAAAATACATATCATTTATAACTTAGTTTTAAACAATCATTAATTAACAAGTGCATACTCTCTCATTAGAAAATGTTTTTCTGTTGAGCAATTGGTCCAGGTGAAGAGCTTTATCCAGTCGTATTTCACGAAGCAAGTTTGAAAACAATAAACGCATGGTATTATTTCCTTTAAATAAAAGTTTTCTCTTATTTTGTGCGTTTAATAAATTAGGGAAAGAAACATATAGCAGAATTGAAGATTAATTCTTACTTGAATTAAACTACTACAATTTTGGGATCCAAGAAAATAAAATATACATATTCTAACATAACGAACAGTTGACGATAGACGATAAACATACATAATATTTTTTTCTTTTTTTTTTTTATTGACGATATGTATACTTATTAGCTAGCTTACTTATGGACGAAAATGCGCAATTTTCCGAGAGATTATTATGATAATAACTGCAGTCAATTTACGTGTACATGAAGTTTTAATAATTCCAACTGATGTATAATATAATATATCATTTATTTTTATCATTAAGTCACTAAGATATTTGGTTTTGTTCATACTTTAGGAATTATAATTTTTTTTTAACGGTAACTTCTCCGTAAGAATGCCCCTATATAACTTTTCCTATATTTACTCTGAGAAAGTTTATATTTTTTATATATATATATATATATTTTTAAATATACAGGTGCATAATTTAATCTTAATTATCATTATTATTATTTCCAGACAATTCTTGGTGAATAAAACATATTTTAACATATGTAACTACGTTACTTGTAAAGGCAGACAATATTGAGAAAGAGCGCGAAAATGTTTCTAGTTGATTTTCCTTGGTTTCAAAATATTTCTTTCAATTATTAATTTTTTTTTTCTTTCTATACCAAGAAAATATCAATAAATGACATAAAGTTAATAAATAATTAATCTTTTCTTGGAAATCGCTTCTTTTCCTTAATTTAGATATAATATAATTTTTCGTGACTCTTTTAGTTAATTCTGTCATTTTTAACTTTAGCGTGAGACAATAAATTTTTAAGTATAAAGGTCTTTAAATAGGTAGATGGCAAAGAAAATCAGGATATCTTATCAAAAAATTTTAGCCACACATTATATTATTAAAATTTTACTTTGATTACATTTATTTCTGCAAAATAAAATAAAAAATTGAGTTACCAAATTTCAGCACTGTTCCTTCCTTGAAAACTAAAAGCAGACTATATTTTTCCAAAAAAAAAAAGATCTTGATTATGAAATTGGTTGTTTCGTTTTGTTGTTGTTTTTTTTTTTTTACTTTAGCGACCTCTTCCAGAAAAATAATCATTTGATTATAACATAAACAAAAGAAAGGAAAAACCTATTACAATCATATAGTTTTAGTATTATTTACCTGGATTACAAAGTAATTTGACAATATAAAAAAATAATAAATACATTAAATTAACAATCAGTGATGTATAATTCTTTAAACATTATATATATATTTTTTTTATTTATTTTTTTTTTTTTTACAAAAAGAAATTACCAGAAGTTATTGTGCTTTATGATAAGACACTCACTCACTCTCCCCTTTACCCATCCAAAATCAATTACTGTTTAGCTTTTATACCATATTAATTTGCTCTAATTATTAATATCTCAATTAAATTATTCATGTTCTCTCTTTAAAAATGACATTGAGTTATTAAATCTATTAGTTATTCACCCAAAACATGCCAAAGTGAGTGAATAGCATACTTTATTAATCAATTATTACTATTGTTATTTTATCTTTTTATTTCTTTAAAGAATAGCATTGTTTTCCTGCAGAAATAATGCCAAGTAAACCAAGTGTCAATAACACTAGGTTACAATATATATATATATACATTGTACACTTTTTATTAGCCCAGTCTATTCTAAAATAAAACTTTGTTGTATAATTTTAAATTTTATTAAACCCAGTGATATTTACTTAGTAAACGAGAAAAAACAATAATGACATATTAAATTATAGGGTTTGAACTTGGGTTTAGTTCATGGAAATTTATAAGTGATCTGATAAGTAAAACAATTAACTCAAGATACGTATAAATAATAACCTATAGAGTCAGTAGATATGCAGATGAATGAGCAATTAATATCATTTAGTATTTAAAACCAGTGAAGTTCAAATTATATCTTGTAAACATGGTGCGTTATAGAGACCAATAATTATTAGCTGTGCGCATTTGATTTTTTTTAAAAAAGTTTATATTCAAATCTTGTTATATTTAAATGTAGATAAATAAGGTTCAAATTTAGAAAATACTGATCTAAAATTAAAACAGTAATTATTTAATTTCTAAAAAATATTATATTTCAATATTTTTTAAAAAACGAAAATTGTAATTTTAAAATAATAAACCAAAAACTTGCAAATAAATGTTTGTTTCATAGAAAAAGTGGGAAATATCAACCAATCACAAAGTGTCAAGCAATCTTTGACTATAAAATCCAAGAAAGAAAAAAAGCTTCTTCGGGATCGTAAAAATAAGTAACTAGGCTTTTTTTTCTTGTGATATATTTTTAAAAAGTTGGACTAAAAATTCCTCAAATCTTATTATTTGCAAGCAGAAAAAGTAATGAATTGTAACTCTGCATCGATATATTGGATAATTATAAGCTTTGTGTTTAAACTAATGTAATAAATTAATCATTTTCTACTGGGCAAGTCAATGGTCAATAATTCCCAATAATCTCTTGGAAATTAATATATATTGAGGAAATAATTGAGACGAATAAAATGTACATATCAAAAAAGTATCAACAAATATACTCACTGGAAGAGGGCAATAATTGTGCCATGGGGAAAAGGAATTTCAGTGATAAACAAAAAGAAATAAGTAAACACCGTCAATATTCAGTAAGGATAAATAAAAGATGGTAAATCTCTGGAAAACAGCTAAGTATATATATTTAAGAGTCAATAGAACTAAATTAGTAATATTAGAAAAGTGTTCATTATCATTCTGTCTACACATAAGATCCTAATGACAATAAGGGATAGAAGTATTTACGGTGAGCCATACCGGTGGGAATGTCAGTTTCTATAAAGTTTTAATTGAAAAATGTTCCATGACACATATATTTTTAATTGAAATCATAAGTGTGCTGTATACTATAGATGGAAATATATGTTATCTAGAATAAATAAGGCAAGCCATAAATAATTTTTTTTTCGCATTACTAAACAAATAACAAAAGGAAGGATTATTGTTGCAATAACCCAAATATCTCACGAATCTTAGGATAAGCAGAATCTTCAGAGAAAGAAAGAAAAAATAAGAGTTATAATAAGTTTATGTGGGTGTGGAACATCCAGAAGGCTAAGAAAATTTAAAGTTGTTATTATACTTTTAGCTGAGAGTTTAAAAGAGAACTTGTTCCTAATGTTGGTATTTATACGTTTTAATCTATGAGTTGTTAGTACAATAGGGGGGACTAAATCAATTAATAGGGAATTAATTCAAGTGTTATATTAATAGTTATTTAATAATTAGGTTGAGATTAAAGATTATTAATCATTTAAATAAACAAATATGCTCAATATCCCAGTATGAAAGGTATAATAAGGTATTTAACACGATATATATGCAATCCAGAGGGCAGCGTGTATTTACTTGTGCAAATGGATAAACAAAAAACGATGATATTTTCTTATGTGAAATCTAAAAGTATTAGTTTTGTTTTGCTTATCAACCTCCAGAATTATAACAATCTTTTCTCAATTGTTTTTGTATTGTTACTTATTCACCAAGTACTATTATTATTTTAGAGGTTGAAATAACAGACCATGAATTGAAAAAAAAAAGAGAATGATTGTTTAATAAACTGGATGTGTGATATGTAGGCACATACATAGGGGTAAATATCTTAACATACAATGGGGGATTGTTAGTTTTGTTTAATTATAACACTCCGAAGATTAATTTTCTATTGTTGTTGTTATTATAATATATGTGTATATCATTTTGTTATAAGTTATTTTAAATTAGATGTTAATGGGAATGCTTATTGTAATCATTTGTAATGAATATTTTAATATAATCCTCTAGACTCTTCCTCCTTTTCTTCTTCCTTAGTTTTGCTTTCTTTATACAGTATATAACATCAAATTAATAAATATATTTTGCTAAAAGTGTAAAAGAGTGGAGGTTTGATGTTATATGTAATGAATATTATTAAAATTATTGTTTTGAAAGTTTTATCAAATTCTAAATGTTGCATTTCTTTTCTGGGCTCATTTTCACCACATCACACGAACTCAAAATGTACAGTTGAAATTAAAATGAAAAGTCAATTCAGTTTAGAGCAATCTAACAGTTTAATAAACATACATCTCTTAATAGAGGTTTTTACTTGCTACATGCTGCCTTGATCCCATAGGTCATTGTTGACATTGCCAATTATTAAAGTGTGTTTATTAATATGAAATTAAACGATATATTAGTTATTAGTGAGAGTATTAGTGTTAATTACAGTTTAGTTAATAATATTATTTTAATAATAAGTATTAAAAAATATAAATATAAAGCTTGATTATAGATTTAAATTATAAGCCTTTCTTAATTTGTGCACTACCCATGGAAATCTGTAAAATCCCTCTTGATATTCCATAGGTAGTGTGAAGAACTAATAAATCAATGATTATCCTGAGATCTCCTTATTGAAAAGTTATTCTTGTGATTATTGCCAATCTTAATTATTAAAAATAATAGGAATCAAAGTTTATCTGTAATTATCTAACAGATTAATTTAATGAGTGATTGAATTAAAACTTAATAGTTATAAATATAATATAATATATTGGATATTACTTTTAGCCATGAGAGTATGTAGATACTTAATAAGGAGGAATATTTGGGTATTCTCATGCCATTGAACAAATATTTTATATTTGTTTAATGTTAAGGGGATGTGATCTGTTTGTGGGTAAACGAGTCTCATACTAATTATATTTAAAATATGTCTTATTTTAGAAATGTTTAATCATGTAAAAGTAACTTGGGATAAATACTAATCTTATCTAAATTCAATTGTTATAGTTAAAGAAAATGGTTGGGAAATAGTAAGTCTGTTAATAGTACCTAGCCAGAGTCCAAGTAGGGCCTAATGTAGGGGTTTGGCTCCTCTGCTTAGGGTTGTACCGCCTATGAATAGGCCACAATATATAATAAAGTCTTTTCTATTAGGATTATAGTCTATTTTCTGCAACAGTTTATTAATTATGTCTATAGACTGGGTATACGATACAGAATCATACAGCTCCTTGATGTCTATAGAGTTAATTAACAAACTGTTGCAGAAAATAGAATATAATTATAATAGAAGACTTTATTATAGATGTATTAAGATATATAGATAGGAACACTATAGCCTTGGCCAATGATAAAAATTATAAAATGAAGTATAATTGGCCAATGGGACTTCCAATAAATGACATCATAAGCAGCATCATATTAATAAAATTTGAAAACATTGACATCCCAAAACCCTGGGCATTTAATATAATAATACAATTTATATGACATATATAGATGATGTATTTATTTATATAACAGAAATACAAATTAAAAATGCATGTAGCAATTTAGAACAAGCTTCATCATTACAGTGGACCATAGAAGGGGAATTTAGAACAAGCTTCATCATTACAGTGGACTATAGAGGGGAAGATGAATTTGAAGGCATTAAGTTCATAGATCTATACATTCAGAAAAATAGAAATTATAGTATGATTATAAAGACCATGGACATCTGAGGTGCTATCAATCCGAAAAATCACAAATTCCAATGATACACAAAATTGCAGGTTTAAAAAGCTCTTTATACAGATATAATAAAAAGTGAAATAATGCTTAAAGCTAATTAGGATAATTAGTAACCCTTAGAAACCACCAGTAACCACATAAACCTTATTGTGAATGTTTATGTAGAGATATAATAAATTATATAAACATGAGGCTGACCATAAAATTAATATGGATGTGTATATTAAAGACTCTGCAACTTTAGGATATAATTATACTAAATTAATTAGAACTATTGAAAGATTTTATATTAAAATAAACAATCCACCATCTGAACAAATGGATTTCAAAAAATGGATAAGTCCCATACATTCCCAGATTATCTCAAAGATTGAAAAATATATGCATGACACACACAACATGAGTTTAAGAACCTCTCCCTGTTTGAATAAGTTATTAAATAATGTTATGGATAAATTGCCTTTAGAGCTGGCCCAACAAGTAGTTTATAAAATTGAATGCAGTGACCCCTTGTGCAAGACTGTATATAATGGGGAATCACATACGAATGTATCTACCAGGTAGCTCAGAAAAAGAATGGTGAGTATAGTTCAATATTTTGGAACATGATAAGGATCATACATTTGACGTGATGACTACTAAAATAGTTTGTGAGGAAAGAGAAGATAGAAAGTGTAAGATTAAAGAGGTTCAGATAATTGCAAAAGATCGAGTCATGTGCTTCAAGAATATGAAACATTTAAATAAATTTGCATAAGGCATGCTAGATTTAAATATAATATTGATTCAAAAAATAAGTATGAGTATTATGATTATGATAAGAATTGTGGAAATAAGCAAATTATAAATAATTTTAAATTACAGTATCTTTTTTGAATAAATGTCTGAAAATTTACTTGTAGAAGCTCAAGAAAAGTGAAAAATCATATTTCAAAAATAAATAACAAACTGACTGAATTTTTTAAAATCATAACATATTAAATTATTCTTTGTCATGCAGCAAATTAGTTTGATAGCTTTTCTATAATTTATTGTTTTAAATGTAGTCTTTTCTATAAAAATTGTTGCTAGGTGATTTAATTGATCTTGGGCCATTGTTATTTGTAAACAATTTTAAAAAATGTCAGTTTATATTTCTGTTAAATTATACTTGTTTTATTAAAGGATCATTCAGAAAAATTTTAAGGTAAATGAAAAATTCATTTAGAGAATTGATGGTATTCATCTGATAGCCGGGCATGGCAGAGACTTTTATTTTATTAATAAAACCAAACAAAAATTAAAAACAATCACATCTTTTTTTTCCTACTATGTCTTTAAATTTTTTATGTTTTTTTTTAAAAAAAACTTTTTAATTTTTAGTATTTGTATTAACTTTTTTTAAAAATAAAATCTTGTTCTATTTTTTTTATTTTTGGTTTTTGTTTCTTCTTCTTCTAATTAATAAAACCAAACCAAAAATAACTTTTGTTGTCTTTTTATTTATTGATTTCTGGAAAACAAATCTTTTTTTTTAGGATAATAACAAAAATAATACACATTAAGTGTTGCTTGATCTACATTGGCTTCTGTTTGGTAGTGAGAGCCATATTGGATAGAATGAACAGGAATAAGTGTTCATCCTCATGCAGACAGTGCCACATAAACTCTGCCAGGTAGTTGTCCAGCAATTTCCTGGGAGTTCCACATTGCTTCCTGTTATGTCACTTCAGGAGGCCTCAAAGATGCCTGTTGTTTTGTGAGTGAGCACTTGTGATAGGGTCTACAAAGTGGTAGTGGTGGTTGACAGTTAGATGGTGAAAACTGATGGCCTCCAGTCCCACATTTTTGTAGCCCCACCAACATCCAGAGAAGATAGTCAATCCAGCCTTCATGTTGTCTTTGAGGGCCTCTAGAAGGATAGCCACAGACCAGGAAGGAATGGAGGCCATGAAGCATTGTCCAATCTCATCACACATTCCACCAAAGATCCACTTCTGTGAAAGTATCATGCCTTGATGGTTTTTTTCTCCAAGTGAACATTGTTTCGTCAACTTCAACTATGAAACTGGCACTGTCTATTATGATGGCAAGGTCAGGATGTTAGGTTCTCATCAGCTCTTGCAGTCCAATGGTCCACTCCCCCATGACACTCTGAGTGGATACCTTCAAGTGTCAGCTGGTCACAGCTTCAATAATATATGAGCTGGATCACTTTCAAAAACATTATTCTAGAGCCTTGGAATCATGAGTTGTTTCAAATTGAACACCTTTAATTACAGGAACCTGACAGACATTGGAATTGCCACTTACTTTTACACATAAACAGTTTCATTTTTTTGTTGCAGTCACATTACTTAGCATTTGGGTGGACATTATTCCTCTATAAAATTCCATAGCATCGGAATCTATGATCAGAAACTGGCACAATTTAAAAAGCTGCTTGTTTTCTTGAGCCATTTTATTTTCTCTTGTACATTTTCTCATGAAAATGTGACATTCTGTGTTATCTCTGGGAAATTATGTTTCTCTCTACACTTTGCTGATGTTTTCCACATTTAATATTGTGTAGGGAAGAGTGGGGATGGTATGACAATTCTTAGTAATGCAGATTGTATGATTTAAGTAGAAATTAAATTGCTCTGTTTTGCAAATTTAAAAACATGCCCACTTAAAATCCAACCACCCTCACATAATATGGTAGCCAACTGTGAATTGCGTGAAATCACACAAAGTTTGTGAAGCACAAAACATGCCATTATATTACTGTGCAATGCCATCAAGCAACATGCAAATGGCTAATACAACAGAACTCTTGTATTAGCCATAAGTACAACCACATAAATGGCATTTTTATGTGTTTTTCACATAAACAACACCATCAAGTGGCCATGCCCAGTTATCAGAAGAGTACCAATTCTCTAAATGAATTTTTAATTTAACTTAAAATTTTTCTGAATAATCCTTTAATAAAACAAGTATAATTTAACAGAAATATAAACTGAAATTTTTTAAAATTATTTACAAATAACAATGGCCCAAGATCAATTAAATTACCAAGCAATAATTTCTATAGAAAAGACTACATTTAAAACAATAAATATTTTAAAATATTGTCCATTCTGACTTCTGAGTCAGTTGGTTTA
Source organism: Epiperipatus broadwayi (assembly GCA_028023455.1). Classification (NCBI taxonomy): domain Eukaryota; kingdom Metazoa; phylum Onychophora; class Udeonychophora; order Euonychophora; family Peripatidae; genus Epiperipatus; species Epiperipatus broadwayi. Next base: position 1,420,517 of record JAQFVV010012603.1, on the reverse strand, counting down.
CTACTTCATCTGCAGGATGGGTATTGCTCTTAATTAAATTTATTCCAATATTTCAATTTAGAATTACACCAAAACCTAATGATTACTTTATTTTGATATATATATATATATTGTAACCTTATATTTTGATGCAAAATATTAGGTAGGTGGTTAAAATTTCTTTCTATCTTCTTCTAAGTGATTTGATTATCACAGGTAGAACCCTGTATACTTGACACTTGTATCCAAATTAATTGAATGATGAGATTATATAATTCCATTTTTTTTGCCTTATTGTATAATTTTTTTATCTATTAGTTTTGCTCTGTTTCCAAACACAAAGTTAGGTAAACTGTGCTTAACCTGAAAGTGAAAACCAACAGCATTTTACATTAAGTTCAGTAAGATAAAAGAAAAACAAAGTATTATTATTGTTTTTTTCTCTTTAAATAATTCCAGAGATTATTTTAATTTAATTGAAAGATTTAATTTCTTTTGAATTAGTTTATAAAATATAATAAGATAAACATATTTTTTTCTTTTTCATTTTAACAGACATGTAAATGAGAAGAAATTTATTGACTAAGAAACAAAACAGAACTGCCAGAGAGACATTTTTTAAAAAATGGCTATAGTGACAGAAAGAGTGGAAGAAGAAAAGTAAAAACCTTTTCTTTATTTTTTTTACTGTTAAACATATAATCAAATGAAAGCTTCTCTTTAAAAAAAGAGAGAAGTTAAAGACAAAGAAGGAAGTTAAAGACAAAGAAGGAAGTTAAGTTAAAATTTTCTTAAATAATTTAAATTGTAATATTATTAAGTGTTAATAGCAAAATGTATAGCTAAGTCTTAACAAATCTGTTCAGGTCTTCCAAATGTCTACAACTGAAATATACTGGAATTATTGTTAGCCATGTTAACAGGAGTAGCAGTGTTAAAGGTCTGTCTACTTGAGAATTCATATTGCTTACAGATTATATTTTAACCTTGGATAAAATGCTTTACTTTCATAACTTTATATGTGTGGAATGAAATATTATATTTAACTTTGGATCAAATGTTTTACTTTCATGAACTCTAATGCATGTAGTAGTGTTACATATGCATAGAATGAAACACTATATTTAACTTTGGATAAAGTTTTGCTCTCATGACTTTAACACATAAAGCAGGGTTGTAAATGTGCGGAATGAAATACTGTTTTGATATTTTTGTGTGCCAGTGTCTGAACGACAAATAATTAATTATATTTGAACTTATATTAGAAACAATATTATGAGTTATTTTATTATTAAATTTACAATCTAGTTGTGGAAAGAAATAACAGATAACTGGGAAACTATTTTGGCTGTTATAGCACATGTGGGATAATTATTTGCTCCAGCAGCCATTCTTAACCTTTGACACTGATAGATCAAAAGTAACAAAATATTTCAATTTTGGAATCACACCTAAATAAAGTAATACAATTTCATTAACTTTTGAGGATAATTTGATTAAAATTATACATATCCTACCTCTTAAAATATCTTGGATATACAGAACCTATGTGTAAATCAACTAATTTATAAATATTCCTTATAAATGGAGATGAAAAAGTATACAATCAACTTTTAAGATTCTATGTTATGTAAATATATATTTAATTTATATTTGTTATTAAGTTTAAGAAATGTGCTATTAATTTATTGTCTGAGAGTTCATGTCTAAATAATATGTCTTAGAATCCAGTGTAGTAATTTAATAAATATGTGTTTTAGGTTTTATTTATATTTTATATTCCTTATATGTGTGTGAAGTTCATGATGTATATAATCTATTGTATATAAAATAATTACTTGTCAACTTAGATTTATGATTGAGCATACGATAGGGATTAAAGAGAGTCAATGATTAGGAACAGCACTTGAATAAAGATTTAATGATTAATTCAACAAATCTATAATATGCATCAACACCACATGGCCTAATCCTATATGTCTTTCCAGGGTTCTATGCTTATAATCATATTATAAATTGAGTTTTTTATATATACCATCTGGTCTATGGTCGGCCATTATCTCAATTGTTTTCTGTAATAGAGTTTTCTTACATCTTTTGGGATTAGTTCATACTTGTAAAACTGCACATGCCTTCCAATTTAGCAGATGGATGAGGGTAATTTATTTCTATTTTATTAAGAAAGTGAGTGTTAATACTATTTTAATGTTATATGGCTTTTTCTGTGCTGGTGGTTAATCTGCAGATAATTGTTTTCCATTATTTTGTATATCCTTTAAGTTTATTTCAGTACTGGTGGTTAATCCTCTGAACATTCTAAAGTTATGCTAGTTTCTCTGATGATGGTTAGAAAACCCACAGGGTACTTACTGTTCATTATTTCTTAGTGCCGATAATTACATCTACAGTATAGCATTGCTCTTTGTTATATAAATGTATGTTTGAGCAGTGTCCATGCACTATATACATACATTGTTTCCCTCATCTTAATGTTTGCTTCACATGTTCTGTCATCAGTCATAAAAGGACATGCAAGTGAATTATAGTCATAATTTATTGTAGGTCAATTATATGATATTCAGGTTGAGTTGGAGTTCAAATTCCCTTTTTGATTTCATATCTTATCATAGTCAATTTTCATAAGTTTATTAATAGCAATTGTTGTCAGTATTATTATAATTTGAAGTATAGGCACATTGATTCTGGTTCTGACATATTGGAGTTGCCATTGACTGGGTATTTGAATCTATTCTCGTCCCTATAAGGGCTTAAATCAATACATTTGTAATAAAATCTTAGATTGTATTATCTGAAACTAGTGCACACATCCATGTACAGAACTAAGTACATGTGATGATATCTTATTATTATTATTATTATTATTATTTATTTATTTAATTAATGTACATTATCCATGTAGAACAATTACATGTGATGATATTTCATGTTATTTATCGTTTATTTAATTTATGAATATTGTTAACCAATTACTATTTAAATGTTTATTAAAAATAAATAAATTTTAATTTATAATTTAACCCTTTCTGCACTGCTATTTGTCACACACAAAGTCAAAAATCCAACGTAGTAAATAGATAATAAATATCAGAGCGTATATATTGTTCCTGATGATGTATACAAGATCTACTGAAATATACAGAAAATATCTTAATACTTTAGTTATTGGGAAATTCGTGATATGCAAGATATAGTAAAATCCCATTTACCTTCTACATCACTCCGATTTGCTTGTTAATTTCTGGAACATAATCCAGAATCTATTATTTATATTGAAATGAATAAATAAATCTACCAGCCAGTATAACAAGTGAACCTATTTTCTAAAACTAGAACTGATGCTTTTCCTATTATAATAAAAGGTCTCATTGCTATGATTTGATTTGATATTTCATTTAATGAAGAAAGAACTTAAAGTTTATGCTTCTTACCTTGTACTGCAAAACATATACCTATAAAGCATTTCTATAATTAAACCGGAGTGTATCTGAGCTACAGCCAGTCATATTATGAAGCTGATTATAATTATTGCTATCTTGTCAAATGGCTCATATTTACTATATAATCTTTAGCAGTTTTAGAGATTATACCATCTGGTCTATGGTCACCCATGGAGTCTCATGTAAATAAAACCATAAATTAAAGTTCTGAGTGTAGTTTTTAAGATATAGTCATTGAAGAGAATAGTTATAAATCATAAATTAAGATTTGGGAGTGTAATTTTAAAATCTATACTTTAAGGAGAATAGTTAGTTAAAAGAGCCCTATAATTTATTTTAGGTAATGTAATACCTTCATATAATAATGCTGTGATAGGTTTTCATGGTGTACCCTGGCCACAACCAGATTATGTAGTAACAGCTTTGTATTGTATCATTTAATTTTAGCCTTTTACAATCCAGGGTAGGACTTTCTGGTCACAGGTTTTGGCTTCCAAACATGAGCCAATTTACTGTTGACTAACCTTTTGGTTACAATACATATATATATTAAAAGGAGATTGCCTTGACAACCATTTGAGATTGTTGATTGTCTAAGTGTTGACTGGTTTTAATTATATATGTGTGTATCTGTGTGTGTGTGTTTGTGAATGTTTTCTGGGTTACAGACATAAAAGACATATTTTGTGAGTTCATCCATGTAAGATTTTAAGTAGATATTCCAACATTTTGATTTGATCATGCAAGACCTCAACTGGGAAATGAATACTATATAATTGTAGATGCATTGTAAATAGTGTCTATAAAGTTAGTTGTAGAGATGCTGTAAACAGAGTTCAGAATAATTGTTAAAGTTCCACAACTAAAAAAAAACAGGTGTATAAAATTGAAAAAATTGAAAAATAAATAAACAACAAATAAAAAATGTAGAATCTTCGGAGTAATTTGTTTTTCAAAAAAAAATTTCAAATATAAGGGAATTTACATGTGTCATTGCATTTGTTGATCCAATTTGGTCTTTTTAGTATCTCAATAGCGTCTCTGATCTTAAATTGATATAAGTTTTCATATCTGGATAGAATCCTGGTCTTATCAATATTGTGAAGTAAAAATCATAGCATGGATTGAGAGTGCTGCTGATGATGAATATTGCTTCACTGCATTAGCATGTCCATCCCACCTACCACTGATGTGTCAATTGCTCATATCCACATAAGAAGACTTACAAATGTCACACGAAATTTCATAAACTCCGTTATCCTCAAGAGGGATTGAATCTTTAGGCTGAGTTAAAAAATTACTAATTTTTTGATAAGGAGCATATGCTATCTTTATGTTGTAGCCTTTTAGAATATGTCCAAACCTAATGTAACTTATGAGACATACATATAGATATAAATAATATATTCAAAATATAAGTAGACATTTAAAATTGAGGGGTTATTTCTTATTCATTTATATTCATTCAAAAATAACATTATAAAAAATCTTACTGTACTTTATTTTTTAAAACAAATAGCAAAATGTCAGACTTTCATAACTACTAAAGAAGCTCTGGATGACACTTTTTTCCTTGAACATTTTTTTTCTTTATGGAAATGTAGTAGGAGTCTCATTATCATCATAATATGACCTTTTTAATTACTTGATGTTTTAATTCTGTATTGGTTTTGGAATCTATATGGTCATCCCTATTTGCCATTATCCAGTTCAGATTTTCTATTAAACTTTTCAAACTTTAAAGCTTTTTGATGCAATATAAAAATGTTTTATAATTCTTACTTTTAATCTTTATGAAAACAATATCTTTAATTTTATCACATAAGAAAGTACTTTATGAATTTTCTTAAATTTTAAATTTTTTTAGTTTACATATAGAAATTATTCAAATGGAAGTCAATATCCAATAATGTGCTATTTCTTAAATATTATAAATTTCCACACACTCGCCCATCAGTAAGAGTTTAAAAAACTTAAATGAATAGCTTAAGTTTAGAGCGTACATTCTATATACACTAACTCTTACAGACCATGCTCAAATCGAGGCTTGAGTCCAATCATAGGTGATCAAAAATGAGATACTGTCTTTCTCCTGCGATGGATTAAATAGATTTGTACAATTGAATATTTGATTATAACATCAGGCACACAATAGACTCAAGCCTGATTTAAGCATGGTCTGTAAGAGTTGGTAACTTAAGTGATTCACTTAAGTTTTTTAAACTTTTACCAGTGGGCGAGTGCATGAAAATTTATAATATTTAAGAAATAGTGCATTATCAAAGAATGATTTCCATTTGAATAATTTCAAAGTTTTCAGCGCTTTATAATAATAGCTTTACATATAGAAAATATTTTATTATGTGAAATACTGAACCACATCAAAATAAAGAATAAAATATATTTCTAGTATAACTTAAAGAAATTAATAAACATAATTACACATAATGCAAATGTCTAATACTTTATCACAAAATTAATTAAATTTATGAATTTTAATGTTTTTATTTTTTGTTTATTTACTTTTTTTTTGGATAATGTATATTGAAGTAATTTACATTGATACACCATGTAACACAACTTCATGGTAAATTATAATAAATATGAAACATTCTTTTAAAAAAAAGCAATACTACTATATTTAAAAAGTATTTTCATTTAAGTATTACACAATTCAATTTATTAATTTATGAATAAATAAATTATGTTTAAGAAATATGCTTGTATTCAATAAAAATAAACCCTAGTATTGACTTAAAATCTTTATTTTGGAATCTATTTTTACAACAGTGTACATTTTTTTGAATGCTTAGCAAAACTTTTTAGCATACATCAAAAATAGATTTCGTTTTTGTAAATTGTTTTCACTAAAAATATTAAACACATGCACACACACACACACACAAACGTTTAAAAATATGATAATAATGGTATCCAATGTAGACTGACATTCGCTTGTTTCTATATTTACTTTTTATAAAAATACAGCTAGATACTTGCCTGAAGGTTTGTGATGGTATATTAGATGATCGTATATTAGATGTGATAATATCTCCATTGGCTATCATTAAATGTTGAATGTGTAGGAAGTTTTAAACTTTATTTAAAGTTTTCAAATACAAACAACTTGATAGTAATAACACACAATATTCAAGAATCTAAAAGTGTTGAGTTTGACTCTTATGTCACTGGTCAGGCAGCTAGATATTCATTTACTAATTAATATTAGATGACTAATGAAAAAAATAATATAAGCATTTAGTGATTAATATTAGATGGTTATTTGAGGTAAGTTACCTGAAAAAATGAATATTTAATGTTCTTTCAATAAAAGAAAAACAATTTAAATCTAACTTACTAAATATTACATTTATTGGCATGGTTTATGATTTTCAATTGATTACTAGAATAAATAAAAGCCAACAAAATTATCACATAATTTTGGATTTAATTTCTATTCTCAATTTCTATATTGTGAGTATTTATAAAATTATTACTTTTTAGTTATGCATTATTGGATAAATGCAAAGCTTTAAATATATATATTTAAATCAAAAACAAATTGTTGGCAATCTATTATTTATAAAATGAAACATCAAAACACTCTACTTATAAATATAAAATAAACCTTTTATATATATATATATATATATAATTAGTTTCCAACCAGTAACCACCTATATATATATATATATATATAAATGAAATAGAATCCTGGTTTATCCACCTTTTATATATATAAATGAAATAGAATCCTGGTTTATCCATGTATAATTTATAGCAGTAAATATATATATATATACCATTCTTTTGGATGGATTACACTGGCCATCAACTTGGTAAATAAATATTAACAAAATAGTTTTAGAGGTGCTGAAAACATTGATGTATAACAATGTTGGATATTTTACCAATAAGGTAGAAATATTTAGCTTAATGGTTTTTTTGAAAAAATTCTTTCAAATAAAAAATAATTTACATGTATTACTACATTTGTTGATACAATCTGGTATTTTAAGGATATCAATAGCTTCTCTAATCTGACATTGTTGGAGAGTGGCACATATGGCTAGAATTCTAGTGTTAGGGAAATCAGTACTATGACCTATATCCATAGCATGGAGTGAGAGTGCTGATGATGATAATGAGTGCTGCTTAACTGCAGTAATATGCTCATCTAGCATTGATATGATAATACTTTATATCTACATAAGAAATTTTACAGATGCCACATGATATTTCACAAATTCCATGGGCTTCAAGAGGGATTGAGTCTTTAGGTTTGGATAGAATGCTATTTATTTTTTTTTGATAAAATAGTATATGCCATTTTTATATTATAATGTTTTAGAATATGTCCAATATTACCTAATTTCTTTTATATAAGAACAAACTCTAATAGTTGTTTCTTCTTCATAGTGTTTCATATTTTGACTGTTTAAGGCTTGAATTAAGGCTTAATTTTATTATTATAGCCACTAGTTAATAAGACATTATTTACATGATTTCTTTCTTTCTCATTTTAAAACACACACATACATATATAATGAGGGTTGTTGAACACAGACTTTCAATCTCCCTTCAGTCATCCATTCCCTTTTATACAAACGATGCATACTATCACATACACATGGAAAAGATAAATGATCTCCAATATAAATATTTTATGCTGAACCAGCTCTCATCAATTGGTTCAGATCATCATTTCCCATGCATTCATATTATAAATGCTTGGTTTATATTAAGATAAAATCTTCAAACTTTAATGGACAGGCTTCAATCTTCTCCACTCTCCAACTCTTCAGTCATCCATATTATTAAAAATCTGTTTCTGGAATGTTTAAAGTTTTTGTTTGTCAATTTTTATTGTCATATCCATGTTGACCATAAATCATTATGCCCCCTCACATGTAGGACTTTATGACCATTTAAATACTCAGAAGAGGGATGGGTAATATGTAATACTTAAATACAAGTATAGTATATATACTTTAAGCCAGATGTAATCAGAGGGTAGTTAAACCCAAACTTTCAATCTCCCTCTAGCCATCCACTCCATCTTATCAACCAATGGACACTCCCACATATATATGTGTGTGGGGGGGGGGAATGATCTCCAATATATATATTTCATGCTGAACCAGCACTTGTCAGTTGGTCTGGACCATCACCTCTCATACCTACATAGAATAAATATTTGGTGATTTATATTAAGTTAGCAAATCTTCAAACTATAATGGACAGGTTTCTGTCCTCTCCACTTTCCAACTCTTCAACCATCCACATCATTGAAAATCTGATGCTGGCATATTCAAAACCTTTGTTTGCCAATTTTTGTTGTCACACCATTGATTATATAAGATGGAATGGATGACTGAAGTGTGATTGAAAGTTTGAGTTCAACTACCTTCTGATTACATCTGGCTTAAAGTATATATACTTATATTTAAGTATTATATATTCAAGCTTGTATTCTACCCATTCATCTTTTATGTATTTAAATGGGCTCAAGGTCCTACATATTAGGGTCAGAATGACTTATGGTGAATATAAGTATGACAACAAAAATTGGCGGGCAGGGGATTTGAATATGCCAGCATAAGATTTTCAATGATATGGGTGGCTAAAGATTTGGAGAGAGGGAAGGATTGAAGCCTGTCTATTAAAGTTTGAAGATTTGCTATCTTAATGTAAACCAAGCATTTATTACATGTAAGTGCAGGAGATGATGATCCAGACGAACTGATCAGTGCTGGTTCAGCACAAATTATATATATCGGAGATCATTTATCTTTTTTACATGTAAGTAATAGTGTGCATCAATTGTATAAGATGAAATGTATGATTAAAAGGAAATTAAAAGTCTGGGTTTAATTACACTCTGATTACATCTGGCTTAAAGTATATATATATGGTAACACTATGGAAAAGAATGATCTATATGGCGATGCAGAAATTATAATAAGAAATCATCTTTTTACACTGAATGCAATAAAAGCAAGCAAAGAATTGGAAAATCATCATTAGAAATAATAAAGTTACAAATAGGAGTCAACAGTCTTCCCTTTGTGCCTGTATTTAAATGAGGCCTAATATAAACTTTTAAGCTAATCGTTATCAAAACGATAACAATAAAACTACAAAAAAGCACTCAGTGATGGTTATGCTGTTTTAAGTGTTAAAATAACTATAAAAATAAGTATACCATAAATTTTAGGATCATGTTGACAATACTGATTATCATTAATGCTTAGGACTATTTAAAGTATTAGAGTTGTAATTATAAATTTATTAAACTCACATTGATTATGTAAGTAATATTTACTGAGGCTGTAACCTCGAGCATATGCGTAATGCGATAGTAGGTACCTCTTTCTTCCATAGCGTAAGCTTGTGGTTAAACACCTGTAGAGGTCCCTACTATCGCATTTTACACGCATATGCTCGAGGTTACAACCTCAGTAAATATTACTTAAAGTATTAAAATAACTTAGCTGACAGTCTAAGATTTAAGTTTATAACTTCTAAAAGGAAAATTAAGTGACTCCCCAGTGTTTTTATGTGACATTACTGTATCATGTGAATAGTATGCAAATGTTGTTTTTGAGATTATGGTTATCATAATGCTAATGCATTTCTTATTGAGGATGGTAGTAGCTAATCATTAAAAAAGCTTTTATGTCCAAATGTTCAATGTTCACAGATGGTCATAAATCCTTGAGAATGGAAAGAAGTATCTCACAGCCCATAACATTGCTTTGATCAATGCCCTGTTCAAAATTTTCATTTTTGTATTCATTATAGGAATAATAATTGGAAGCCATATCAAGATAATATTGCAAAGATTGCAAAATACATGTGAAGAATATCTGTTAGCCACAAAACATTCCCTGTTAGTCTTTTAGTATTTTTTTCATCTTATGGTGAATATTGCATCATTCAATCACTATACACTTTCAACTAAAGGTAATATCCCACCTTTCCTAATGTTCTCCATAGTTGAAATAAACTTTATTTTTGACTGCATACTTTGCTTCCTTATCTTTCAGTGCCAAAGCTTTTGCAAGCTATAATAGTAATGATACTTGTTTTACATGTCAGTTTGGGGAGAGGGGTTGGAACATTTTATCACCTGCATGAATGCTTCTAATTAATTAAAAACCTCTTTTATTTTTTGATTGATTTTTATAATTTTTGCATGTAATTAGTGGAGCTTTATCCTCCATGACTGCATCTGAATGCCAAGCCTGTCTCAACAATCAAATGTATCTTTTTCAGAGATGGTAACAATAGAGTATGTTTATTCATGTAGTTTTAAAGTTCTCATGTTAATGTTGGCAACTGTATCTTCCAGCCTGTATGCATAAGCCAGAAGTTGATAATTTGATTAACATAAAAAAGTGTGAATCCATCTACACTGTGGGATATTAAGTACTCTCCCCCCTGCCATATGCTACTATTAAATAGAGAGTTATAAATCAAGACAGTTTCAATGGACATCATTGAATTCTAAACACTTTATTTGCATAGACTGCATGACTTCTGTTTAATCTTTAAAAGTCTTCTCACAAAAAAGGCTCTCTCTTGAACTTTGCATCTGGGGGGGGGGGCAGAACAGACATAGCTTTTTTTAACGTCCCTAGGATAAGTTATAAATCTTCTAATATAGTTCACATAATGTAAAAATGTATTATGAGATAAAGCAAATTAAACAATCTAGAGATTTAAATAACTTTATCATTTTCTAGCAAAGAGTGATATCCGTCTTAAAATGTATATCACCTATCTGACACCATCAAACATTAAAGATCTCTCACTTCACCTAGTCCACTTTGAAATTAGAAATTGTCTTGTCCCTTCATAATAATATAGTAACTTGAATTTTATGAGTGGAAAATGAACATTTTATGAGTGGAAAATAAGTTATTTCATTTTATATATTCTGCTTTTAAGGTATCTTGTCTTTAGATTCTAGATAATCAATTGGATCAGTTGTCATATTTAATTTGTTAAAATCAAATACCACTATGACCTGCCCCCCCCCCTTCAAACACATAACATAGATATGACAGCAGAAAGTGATTATTTTTACAATGAAGTAATTCATGTAGCTCGAAGATGATATATTGTGGAGACATATCCCAGAAAGTCCAAAGCAGATTGGAAATAATTGCCTTTTGGGATTATGTTTAACTTCTAAGCAGAATTCATGCAAAGGTTTTCATTCAATTATCATCAGTGGATAGCAGCTATAAATCACTTTACTGCTTAATTTTTTTTTTTATGTCCTATATGCTTTTATTGAAATACTAGCAGGCTAATTCTGGAGTTCAAAGTTCATTGGTCTAGCAATAAACTATTTGACCCCCCCCCCCCATCAAAAAAAAACAATTTGATTAAATAGTAAAATAAAACAAATGCCAAACTATCCACAAATATCTCCACTCAAGTAATCAAGTTGAGATTTGGTTTTTAAATCTCAGAATCAATCTAGCACTAAATTAAACTGCAATAAATCAATACTAGTATATTGTAAATATCGAACTTTAAAATGTAATTAAAGGGGATTTAAACTCAGATTTTCAAACTTTCTTCAGCTATCCATTCCATCTTATATAACTGATACACAAAACGATGCCAATATACATATTTCATACTGACCCAACATTCATCAGTTGGTCCAGATCATTATCTCCCACATGTATATATAATCAATTCTCAGTTTATATTATAATAGCAAATCTTCAAACTTTAATCGACAGACTTTAAATGTATCCACCTTCAAACTCTTCAGCTATCCTATCATTGAAAATCTGATGATGGAATGCTCAAACCCTTGTTGATACCAATATTGTTGTCATACCCATGTTGACCTTGTCACTCTGATCCCTCACATATATGTAATATATATTGGAGATCATTTATCTTTTTCACATGTGTGTGGTTATGTGTATTGGTTATATAAAATGGAGTGGATAGCAGAAGAAATTTTTGAAAGTCTGAATTTAAATCCCCTTTAATTAAATTAAACTACTGTAGGATAAAGATTAATTGACTTTAAAAATCTATTGCTCAGAAGGTCAAAAAAGTTAGAGAACTGAAAGTAACAAAGTTGAGTTGTGATCCACAGACCTTGAGCTCTAGAACCTGCCATTCCATTACTGAACTAAACGAGGAGTATTCAGGTGATCAAGAAAATTTTTTTTCAACAGGAAATCAATTGAAGAAACTTTAGATTTTTAAATCCTTCACTTCAACTGCTGGGATATCTTCTCTGGGCTTATTTATTAAATGTGAAATGCTTGAAAATTTTACTGTAAGATGTATTAAGCATTTAAGTTTGAAGCTAAGATAGTAGTATATGCACGTATGTATCTTGTAGTATCGATTGGCAGAGATGAGCTTGCTGATTTATTCATTAATTCACTGTTGATAAAACAGAGGGACTTTCCAAGATCTGTCAGGCAGACAATGAACTTATCTCGTTAAATTTTATAAGATAGTTTTGCCATGGAACCGACTTTCAGACAGAGGATTAATATATACGCTTCATCCACAGATGAAGAAAAAAAAATCGCACTTCTCTCTATTATACAATTTAAATTTATTTAATAAAGTTATTTAATGATATAGTCCACTGTAAGTGCCTTTTAAAAATAAACACCCGCTAAAAACAATGGGCAAATGTGATTAAGAATTACCGCTTTAGACTACGTAACAGTTTTCTCATCTTCCGTAAATAGTTGCTTTTTAGATGTAACCAATCAATCGTCTTTTCCTTTTTTTAAAACAAAACAAAACAGTAGTAATGATTTGAGCTTTAGCACGAAAGATTTTAATTACATTGTTAAGTATAAAAAAGTCATTTTAATTTAGTTGTTGATAATGAGTGATTTCCAGTTGGATCGAATGTCTAATGAATTCTCATTTGATTAGATTATTTAAGTTTTAGTTATTAGTATGTAGCGCGATCTCCTACAGATAATTAGTTGAAACAAGCTTTGTTATTTTCACTTATCCTCAACTTCTTGATTGAATTAATGACAGGTTTATATAAACCAATCAATCATAGAAGAATGTACTATAATTACGTTCATAAATGTAATAAATATATATATACTGTATTGAAATTCGAATAACAAGTTTTTTTTATTAAGATATAAAGGAAATATTTCCGAAATACACAAATTACCACGAAACAATTTTTATATATTTAAACATCAAATAAACATACCCACATGCTTATACTGTATTGGTTTGGGTTCGTAAACGATTCAATAGTCGGGATATGGTGTATTCAGTATTTTCGATAATTTGATTACCTTAAGTCTTAAACTGTAACAGTATTAAATTATTATTTATTAATTCATTTATAAATGCAGTAATGCATCAGTAAGTTTCAGCAATCACTTAAATCTAAAACATTATCATCATCATTTTCAACCGTTACCAATCCATTGCAGAATGAAGGTCTCTCCAAGTTTAATCCAGTTTCTTTAATTCAAAGCATCTCTTCCCAACATCAATTCACCAAACTTTCATATTTTAATTATCTCTTCTTATACAGTGATTTTTTGTAGCTCTTTTAAAATCTCTTAAAATTCAATTTAAACTTCAACTGAGTCATCCATTATCATCTCTTCTAGCAATATATCCAGCCCAATTCCATTTCAGTCCCTTAATTCTTTAAAGTATGGAAATGATATCTGTTCTCTCACCCACATATTTGCATTTTCAATCTCTTCTTGTTATTTTTAACATACATCTCTCCATACTTTATTGAATGGCCTGAAGTCTCTGAATTGCTTTTGTATTAAGTACCCAAGTCTGATTAGTAATAAAAAAGAACATTATTAAAAATCTTTTTCAAATATATAGGCATTTTAATTCTAATACTAAGCTATTTCTATTGGAAGCACTCCATCCAAGTTTAATTCTGTAATCAATTTTATTCATCACATTTTAATCTGTATTAATAATCTGACCACACTATTTGTAGTTGTTAACTTCTTCTAATTCATGACTATTCATGTTTATCTGAAAGTTTTGTAATGATGGTACTTGAACTATTTCTATTATCTAATGTTAATTGTTAAATGTTTTTAGAAAAATTTAAACTTTATTTAAACTTTTTAAATATATTCAACTGCTGTAATTCTAAACAAGGTTAGTAACATTTTGAGTGATGTTATTCTGTTTTCATTAATATTGCTGATCTGACAAGTGACAGTACTAATCATGGAAATACAATCTGAATCTTTAGATTTGTGAACATTGAATTTAAGGTGGCCCTCTAACCAACTAAGATCTTCTGTCAAAGATAATAGTCAGTAGAATTTTCATATGCAAGATTATCAATCATTTTTTTCTTTAGAGAAAATTGACTTCTTACTTTCATTTAATAATTCTTGCATATTTCTGAAATTCTGAAGCCATATAAATTGAAAAGAATTATTTCTTACCTTCAATATTTCTGAAGCTCTGAAGACTTGAAGAATTGAAAATAATTTCTTTTAATGCTAGCTACAGGTTGACCTAGTTGTTAAATAGAAATTTAGCTAGGTTAAGCTTAGTAAAAGGTTTACATACATTAAACTTTTATCAGATTATTATAAATTTTATAAATAATTTTTATTTCCCTTTTTATTTTTTCACCTTATATTTTTAAAATTATATATATATTTTTTCCCCCCCCCCCGGCGAACTTCAAGAATACAGATTATAAATTCATTTATTTAAAAAAAACAAGAAGATTAAATTATTTAAAGCTTGTTATCAATTAATTAAAAAGATAACAGTAAGAGATGGAGATCTTTATCACTGAAGAAATAAAATTTGTTTTTCATTTAAATATAAATAGAATTTTTTTAAAAAAATATTTTTCTTGTGAAAACAAAATCAATTAGAAAAGGACTAATGTAGTAAATTCTGAGGTAATCATGTGATTGGATGGAAGATTGATAATGGAATTATTTTTAAAAAAACACAGTTCTGTATGGGTAGTAGAATTCAGTAGCAGTTCCATTATGATTTCATTAGTCAGAAGCTCAGCATGGAAGTCTGATATTTAATTGATCTCATTCTTGATTATTTCAAAAATGTTTTTTGAAAAGCAGTATAGCAATATGAAGCTAATAACTAACTTTTGCTTAACGTTGATCATTTCTGATCCAATGATGTAATTAGTTCCACTAAAAGAAATGTAGGAGGAAAAAAACCAGAAATTGTCAAGTAGTTTGATCCATTCAAAATCATGGCTGTCTCAGCTTATATTAATCTGAAATGAAAAAAATTCTTAAACTGGAAACTTGAAAAAAAAGAAACTTAAATGGAAAGAATATGAAATGAAAATGTTAAAATAAAACATGGAGTTATAAAAAGAAAAAAGAAGAGAAAGCTAACTTTTAATGAAAATAATTGTTAAACCTGTGTTCACGTGAAATGAAATGATTGTTAAACTACAAATCTGGAGCTACAAAAGAAAAAATAAAAGCTAATTTTTAATTAAAATAATTAAGCTGAAAACGGAGCTACAAAAAGAAAAGATGAAAAAGCTAAATAAATGAAAATAACTACTGAGAAAGCTATAAAAAAATCCTGGAGTCAAAAGACTGACTAAAACTCCTATTTGTAAGATTTAAAAGAAGAAAGGAGTAAACAAAAAAAATTATAGCAATCAATATTGTTGATGTGCACACATTTACATTTATTTATTAATTAATAGAATTTTGTAGAAAAAAGTAATAATTGTGAATATTAAATAATTTTTAGTGGTTTTGTTTTAAAGATTTTTGTTTTACTTGGTTAATGGGAAATCCTCATTTTCAAAAGAAAAGGAAGAAGAAGGTTCAAATTACCTTTTTTATTATGACATATTTTTTATGGTATAAGTATTGTAAGGCAGGGATGGGGAACCTTTTTTCTGCCAAAAGCCATTTGGATATTTATAATATCATTCGTGGGCCATACAAAATTCTCAACTTAAAAATTATCCTATATTTGATCAAAAATTTAATTAATTTATTCCTAATCATTATGAGTGATCAATTATTTTCAACCAGTGGGCCAATTTCATTTTTTGCTTTTTAAACAAGGGCCAAATTTTTTGTATGAATTAAAAATGGAGTTTCATTATCATCATCATCATCATCATCATTATTATTATTATTAACCGTTCTATATTTAATGACAATTTTTCCAATTTGCCTTCTATTCTTTGTGACATTTATATTCTTGAATGTCTTTATATGTTCTAGGGAGATTACTTCTACAACTGCTAAAATAAATCTTTTATAAACCATCCTTTTATAAAATAGTTTCAAATTTTCTGCTTTTTAAAAAAATAATGTAAATTGCTTAAGCAGAATTTCCTAACTTGTTTGTACTTTTTATGAGTCATATCAGCTACTTGAAGCTCATTTTCATGTTTTCTATTTTAATATTTTTTCCCTTAATAATTTTATTATAATTATAATGTTTTGATAAATAGTGTCTCTTAATGTTATGTTCTTTATTAACTGAAATACTTTCCAGTCATATTAGGCATTTCAATTTACTATTTCTTTTTATAAAAAGAATACCCATATTCATTTTTTTTCCTTGCATGATTTTCCATGTCAATTTTTCTTATCTTAATCAATGCAGCCATTGTATTAATAGAAAAATTAAATTCAAAATAATAATAATAATAATTAATTAATAAAATCCTAGTTTTATTTTTGTTCATCTGCTGAAAATAACTATAAAACACAAAATACCCTAAGCATCTATATTTAAATCTGTAGTAGATAAACCACATAATATACATAATTTGTGTCAAGCATTGGTGGTCGAGAGGTCAGCAGAGTTGCCTTACAAGCAGTTGTTCCAGGTTAGCGGGTTCGCTTCCCAACCGATGCTATGACATATGAAAAAATATATATATACATAATTTGTTGGAATATTGTACATCTGACACAATAAACTAAAGTTATTTAGATACAGTTGAGAAAATAAATATTTTATTTTACTTAACTCTTAATTCAATATTTAAATTACATGTGTGTTCATGTAGAAAATTAATTCTCTGACATTTTATAAACATTTTTGAAAATGTCTATGGGCCTAATTGGGAGTTTTTGAAAGCCAGAATTGGTCCATGAGTCAGAGGGTCCCCATCCTGTTGTAACAGAATAACTCATCTAGATGAAATATTAATTAATTGGCAAGAATAAAATAGGGAATCATGTGTATTATATAAAATTGTGTAAAACTGAATCTGCCACATTATCATTTTAAATTTTTTTATTGAGTTATTAGACAATTTTGTTAAATAAGTGTTTTAAATTATATATATATCTTTATTCTTCTAGATACTTCTCCTGTAAAATGCCAGTGTTTGACTGATTTTATGGTAGAATTGTGGTTTAAGGGATATATAGACTGTCTCAGCAAAATTGTTTAATAACAGAATAAATTAAGTAAGTGTACTTATCTTGTTCACATTTTCTAGGCTTCTTGTGATCCCAAGCTAGTTTAGACATAACAGTATTTGTAACTTTATGCAGGTCTGGAAATTGTGATGATTCTCTATAGAATTATGTGGATCATGCAATGGTACACCTTTACAGAGCATATACCTCATTTTATTTAGATTTTATGATAATAATTAATTTATTCTTGGTTGGTATGTTCATGGTACATAATGGCTAAGAGAATTGACAATGATCAATAATGATATAATGATCCCAGTATTTAGATATAGAACTATTTATTATTGTAATTTTGTCATTTAAGTATTTGCTTATAGATGAAATATTGATGATTGTTTTTGTAATATGTCCTAAGTTTGGCACTGGCTAAATGATGTTTAGCTTCAGATTATATCTCTTTTAAATTCAGTCACAAAGATTGACTGTTGATGATTATTGCTGGTGATGCTACGCTTATTATTCATATTTTTACTTTTAACTATTTTTAATAGTTTTAATGCTGATATTTTGCTCATTTTTTATGCTCACTAAAATAGGGATGTTTTAGTGCTAACAATTGGCATCTCTTTCTCATATTTTCCCTTATTATGAACTGTTAGAAATGATGCAACCAATGTGTGGTTTGAATATTGCTTCAATATAATCTATCTATCTATCTATCTATCTATCTATCTATCTATCTATCTATCTATCTATCTATCTATCTATCTATCTATCTATCTATCTATCTATCTATCTATCTATCTATCTATCTATCTATCTATCTATCTATCTATCATCTATCTATCTATCTATCTATCTATCTATCTATCTATCTATCTATCTATCTATCTATCTATCTATCTATCTATCTATCTATCTATCTATCTATCTATCTATCTATCTATCTATCTATCTATCTATCTATCTATCTATCTATCTATCTATCTATCTATCTATCTATCTATCTATCTATCTATCTATCTATCTATCTATCTATCTATCTATCTATCTATCTATCTATCTGTCTGTCTGTCTGTCTGTCTGTCTGTCTGTCTGTCTGTATGTATGTATGTATTTATATATGTATGTATAATCATCCATTATCAATCCATTGCAGGATGAAAGATCTCTCCAAGTTCAACCCATCTTTTCCATTATCTAGCCTCTCTTCTCCACATCACCCTACATACTTTCCTATTTTAATTATCCATCTCACACATGGTCTCTTTTTGGGTCTTTTATAATTTCTTGGAATCCAATATAATATTTCAATTGTCCATCTATTATCATCTCTTCTAGCAATATGTCCAATCAGACTCTAATCTTTTAATCCTTCCAATGATGTCAGTAACCTCTTTTTTCTCTTACCATCTCTGTATTGCTCTTCTATTAAGTATCCAAATCTCAGATTCATAAGTGATAACTGATAAAACATATTTATTAAAAACCTTCTTTTTCAAACATTTAGGTATATTTCCTTTTAATATTAAGTTATTTCTGCCAAAAGCACTCCAATCAAGTTTAATTCTATGATTAATTTCATCTGTTGTGTGTGTAATAATCTGATAAAGGTATTTGTAGTTGTTAACTTCTTCTAACTTATTATTATCAATCTTTATTTTCATCTTTTGAGAAAATCCATTGAACATTACTTTAGTCTTTTTAACATTTACCATTAGTCCTACTTTCTTATACATTTGATAACTCTTGCAATATTTCTTGAAGCTCTGAAGTATTATTTAAAAAAGCAACTACACCATCTCCAAAATCTAAAGGATTTAAATAATCTCCATTTACTTTTATTCTTTAAATTACCATTTTAATCCAGAAAATACTTCTTGCAGCACTACTGTAAAAAGTTTTTGAGGTAAGGAGATACCTTGTCTTACAACCTTCTCAATGTTGACTTTTCTAGTATTATTATGTAATCTAATTGTTGCTGTTACATTTTTATAAATATTCTTCAGAATATGACAATATCCTGGATCTATATCTTGATGATCCAATGCTTTAATCACTGAAGAAATGCTTATAGAAGCAAATCCTTTTGCATAATCTACAAATCTAAAGCATAATGGCAATTCATATTCATTGGTCATTTCTATAATTTCTCTCAATACTTGGATATGATCCATTATAGTAAAACCACTTTTAAATACAGCTTGTTTTTTTGATTGGTTGAAATTAAAAGTTCTCTATATACAAGTTGTAATTATGTTAATAAAAATGTTGCATAAAACTGATAAAAGACTGATAGGTCTGTAATTTCTAATATTTTCTTTATCACCTTTTTTAAATATTAATATTAATACTGCATTTGTCCAATCTTCTGGTACACCATTATCGTTTAGACATTTGGTATATAACTTTACCAAAAGAATTTATATTTCTTTACCTGCTTCTTTTAAAATATCACTTATAATTCCATCATTACCTGGAGCTTTTCCATTCTTCATAAATTTAATTGCAAGTACAAAAATTCAAAAAATGTTTTAGTATTTTAATGTGCACCTTAAGTAGGTCCATTACAACATATGATGTATTGGATTACAAAGATTCATATATGATACAACCCATGCCCATCCATTATGAAGTAGCAAATTATAAACACTTTCCAAATTATTTATTACAGCCCTTCCTGGGTATTCTTTTTAAAACTTTAGGAGAAAGATTAATGATTTAACAGAAGATAAAATTTGATTATTAAAATCACTTCTATTATTTTAATAAAGTCTTTGGGAAGAAAAAAAAGTTTAAAAAATCAAACAAATTTTTCTTTTATCTTGAACATTTAAAAGCTACCATGCTGAAATTCTAATAGTAAACCAATCATTCTAAATCTAAGTATTAAATATAAATAAAATCAGTGCACAAATATATATATGAAATTATAAATTATCCAAAATACTGTCTTGTGATAGATAAATTGTTTCTCTCTATATAGATAGAATTATTTTGGCAAAAACAGTTGATAAGAAAATACAAAAGAAAGCATATAATTTATATTACGATTTATTTAAAGCATTAATGTCAATAATATTGTTTATTTATGCATCTATTACTTTACTATTTAATAGTCTGACATATGTTTTAACAAGCAAACAAAAGCTGTCTATTGGGCTGTCGATCTTAACTAGGGTTTATATTATAAGCAATCCTCAAAAATCATACTAGAGTTTATTTTCTAGTTAGGTCTTACTTTCAGGGAAGCATGGTAATATCATGACAATTATTTTAATATATGAAATTTTTCTACAGTACAGGCTTTTTTATACCTGCACTCCAATATGTAATATATAGGAGGTTTGAACTCAAGACTTTCACAAGACCCTCAAATATCCATGCTATCTCATACTGCTGACACCCTTGATCACACACATGTAGAAAAGATAAATAATCACCAATATATGTATTTCATGCTAAACCAGCACTCATCAGTTGGTTCAGAGTATCATCTCCACACATATATACAATCAATGCTCAGCTTATATTAAGATAGCCAATCTTCATTCTTTAATGGACAGGTTTCAATCCACTCCACAACTCTTCAGCCATCCATTTCATTGAAAATCTGATGATGAAACATTCAAATACCACATTGGTGCCAACCTTGTCATCCTACCCACGTGGACCATAAGTCATTCTGGCCTCTCATGTACAGGACATAATCCATTTACATACATATACAAAGTAGATGTAATGTGACTACTGTTTGTTAATAATATTAAGTTGTTACTGTCGTTTAATTTATGGTTTTCGTCACTAATGCAATCTTTTATTTATATTTAATTTGATTAAGAATATATATTATGCTTTTAAGTACTTATAAATATTGTTAATAACAACAGCTTCAGTAATATTAATGTTCCTTTTAGTAAGGTAAAACAGCATTTATAATAGCCCAATGGTCAAGTAACAAAAGTTTGAGCGGTTTTCTATTCTGACTTTATCTTACCGATCAATAATGGATTATTAGCTGGGTTGGCTATGGATCTCGTACTAAGTCTATTGAAAGAAATTTCAATTTATTTGGCCTGGATTCGAAGCCAAGTATACTTTATGTAAATAATTCTATAAATATTTTGTATATGGATTTAATAAAAGTATACATTCAACCAAATCAGCAAATTCCATTTATAGGAGGAAAAAATATATATATATATTTTAAAATCTTTTTATTACGGTGTATTTTTTTTACTTTTATTTTATTTTTACTAATTTATTTTTACAATTAAATTAAGTCCAACAACACAGTCTAAAGTTGCCAATAATTATATATAGAGTTAAACAAAAGCATACGACTTACTTCAAGAGTCATGGCAGGCCACGTTGTGAATATAGTTTTTCAACCTGTTTTCTTTCTTTCTGTTTTTTTATTTTTTATATTAAATATATAACTATTTTTTTTATAAAAAAAAAAAACAGAGCCAAATTATCATCCCCAAATAAACAAGACTTTATTTTACAACAATAAAAATTAAATGTGCATTAAATAAATTATTTAATTAATATACTATTTTATTATACAAGATATTAAAAAGTGTTTTGAAAAGGTAAAATCTCTTAAATAATATACGCAGACCTCTCTATATCCATCCACAGAGATGCAATGAGAAGACAGTTTTCCCGGTCTAGTCACATGATATGCGGTGAAGATGTTACAGTTTTTTTTGTATTACCCTCTTGACTATTATAGCTGGATATTTATTAATCATTTAATTATCAGATGGATTGCTAATTTAGATTATAAGCGACTATCTTTAAAAAAAATTACATGCTTGTTCAGCTATAAAAAATGTCAAAGTTTCATCGGAATTCGAACTCGGTACTGTAGGTATAAAAACAAATGCATCAAACAATATGCCAGGTAGCTGTTTTATTATATAAATACTGTGTATATATATATTAAGTTCTTTGTTTAAAGCAGACTAGGTATTAATTAGTATTAGAATCAAGTAGTAAAGAGATTTTTTAAAAAAAGAATCGAATGGTTTACTGCTTAGGAAATTATAAGAAGTTTAAACATCAGAAGCGGCAGAGCAGAACTGTAATCTTTGGATTTTTGTTTATCACTCTGCCATTGTGCTAAAAATGCAGGCCAAAATAATGTTCAACTATTTAACACTTTCTAAGATTTAGTTGCTTAATAGGCAGAATGGCACTGCCTATCACAAACAATGAGCTTTCCATGGAGTATGGTACCTTTGTACCAATTACTTGTCCATTCCAGGTATGTGCTGTTTTAAGACAATAAACATCACATGATCACCACTTCTTATGCTTGTGTATAACTATTGTTAAAACAGGCAAAACTCATTATACGTATTGCCACACACAGCAAGCTAGAGTAATCAATGGATGCCAGAAGGCTTGTGCATAAAATCCCCATCTAGTGCCTACTCATCCAATATCCCCAGACTAGTTTCAGACTGATGGGAATTTTATGCACAAGCCTTCTGGTATCCATTGATTACTCTAGCTTGCTGTGTGTGGCAATACGTATAGTGAGTTTTGCCTATTTTTAACAACAGTTATACACAAGCATAAGAAATGGTGGTCATGTGATGTTTATTGGCTTAAAACCAATCCTGCCTAATAGAATAGTGGTGACTATGGTTATTAAAGAATGAGACACCAAAATGTATGGGTACTGAACTGAGCTTAGACCCATATGACTATATAAGGTAATGGGCTTGGATTGAAAACATTAAGGTGTTTTCAGTTTAAAACTCATAGTTTTGTAGTTAAGTGGAGATAAAAGATGGCTGCTAGAGGGTTGCATTAGATCCCAAGATCTAGGTGCAATGCTCTCAGATCCCAGGCTCCTCACTGATGAATGCCATAAGTCAGAAACTAGTCTGGGGATACAGGATGAGTAGGCACTAGACGGGGATTTTATGCACAAGCCTTCTGGCATCCATTGATTACTCTAGCTTGCTGTGTGTGGCAATATATATAATGAGTTTTGCTTTTTATGTGCTGTTTAAAAGTTCATTTTCATCTATAATTTAGTTTTTATTTTTAGATATATAACCAGGATAAAAGCAGTTCTAACTATATCTGCTCTTTGCACAATTCAATTTTTTATGTTATATTTATAAAGATTAAAGGTAATTTTTTTATTTAAAATATATTTTCATTTTTAATGATATTTTTAATAGTTGAGATAAAATATATTTTATTACTAATGTTTTTTAAGCATTTAAAACCCACATATTGAAACCGGAGAAAATATTTTTACTTTTACAATAATGAAGGCAAGGAGGAAAATATTTTTCATTTTTTAGTAAAAGTCTAATATTTTTAGTACTTTAAAAAGACTTTCATTACTTTTATTAATTTTAAAAATGTTTAAATGATAATTTTGTTTTTAAAAATTGTTACAAATTCTATTTGAACTGAAGGTTACATATATAGAAACTTAAGCATATATTTTAAGTAAATTGTTCTATTCCATACCAGTTTTACACTATCTAATGACATAAAAATTAATTCAAAACAGAAGAACTTGATAATAAATAACAATGTTATGTGATATCTTTTCAGTCATATATTTTTAGCCTTTATTTAATTACATTTAATACTCCATGCAAGAGTTAGTAAGTAATCCAACAAATCACTTAGTTTCTGATTGGGAAATTGGTATTTTCTTTTAAACAGAAATCAAAACTAAAAAAAAAGACTGTAAATCTGTAATAATTAGAGTTGACAAGCCTGGTTATATTGTCTTTTTTATTCTCCTTCCATTAAGGTTTTCCAAAAAATCTTTTGCTTGTCAATGGCCTATTTCAGTCATTTCACATTTTATCAATATAAAAGTAAATCATGGACCCAAAATCCATAATCATATGATAACCCCCAGTATTAATAAAAATTCTATTAAAGTGATACTTCTCTAACAAACTCAAATTGCCTAGGAATTATTTCATTCTTTGATGAGAAAAGCTAAATACATAATTCGCTTACTCTTATTCAATATGTAGCAGTATTGACTATATATAGCTAGGTCAGAAAATTAATAATTGCCTAAAAAATATCTATTGATCCATTGTGAGCTTGATTTTTAGATCATGAACATGATAGGTTAATGTGTTGAACATTTTTGTCAGAAAATATGAGCTGCATCAAAGTACACAATTACAATTTGTAGTCTTGTTCTGTGCTTATTAAATTAGTATATCAAAATAAGATGTGAACTAAAGCAAACACATATAATACACATATACATACAAAATATAACTTGATATTAAAAACTTCAATTCATTCTATATGCTACTTTCAATTTTATTCTCTGTACCACTACATGAAGCAAAAATTGACCAATCTCCATATGACATTAAGTTTGGACTCAACTATGTTTATCAAGTGTCTACTGAAGGGACAAGAATCATATCAATGTTTAAGTTCCTCTAAATATACTACTAATATAATCTATATGATGTTAAATTTTGAATGTAAATATTACTTTTTTACTAAAGGCTAATGTTGGCTCATTAATAGATAATGCAGGGTTATTTAATTACCCTTTTTTTCATGAGAATATAAATGTCTGAATACTCCTTAACAAATAATTTAAAGCATTATATTTAAACTTTAATGCACTATCTACAATGTTTTTAATTTTATTCTTTACATTACTATAAGATATGAAAATGTTTTCACATTATATACTTCAGATACCAGCTACCTTAATTAAATGTCTTTGAAGAAGTAACCGTAGCATAACATTATTTTTATTTAAATTGCATTAATATCATTTAATTAAAAACACTTGAGAGTGACTAATTCCCAAGGCATGTGTTTTGCAGAGATTGATCGGCTTTTACACCATTTGGTAAAGTAAACAATAAAATTAGAGACACTGTATATGGTGCACTAACATTTTATTATTGTTCAAATTCTTTTATATTTATAGCCCCAAATACTTGTTTAGCATACCTACATATACATTGTAAATTAAATAAAACTGGAGTTAACCTTATAAAACTTACTATACTAATATTAAACATTAATCGCATATTACCTGTTCATTATATCATATATACTTTAGCATATATTATGCTTTACAAATAAAATTATATAATTAAGATTTCATCTGCATACATTTATATTTTTTAGTATATATTATATAACAGAGCAGTAAACTACTTTATATTTTATTCCAAGCCCCCCCCCCAACATATAAACATATAAAGCATATATTAGCTCATATTTGTTGATATGTTGATAACATTGATTAAAATAGAATATGCATTTGTTTATTGAACTGCAAGCATATAGTATTTTTCAGCACACACTCATAATATAAAATATATGCTTTTTATATGCATAATATGAATATATAAAGATTATAATGTAAATAAAAATTTAAAATGTCATTATTAATAATATATTTATAAGACATATGTATATATATTTAACTGAGAGTGTGTTCATTCATGCATTCTTTGAAGCAATAAGAATTAAAAAAACTAATTTCCATATTTTTATTTTTAAAATAAAGTAAATAGCAAAATGTCTGATTTTCTTTACTATTAAATACACTCTGAGTGATATCCTTTTTTTAAATAATTTTTTTATAGAAACATAATAATGTTTTGATATCAAAAAATTAGGATCTCTCTAATTAGTTTCATATTCTGAATCAATATCAACTTTTTGTGTATTCTAAAATTTTGTAAAATCTTTTGCATTACATTCAGAAAATATTTTATTATGCAAAATACTGCATGTAAAAATTTAGAAGAGATAATAAAAGAAAAGTAAAATGTGTTTGCTTTCAACATAAATGGAAGAAATTTTATTAATATGTGTAATTATGTAAGATGCTTCAAGAACAATTTTTCGGATATTGCAAAATTTATTTATAAATTTTACTCACATATAGCACTCAGAGGGGAGGGGAGAGACTGCTTGAGTATCATAAATTTTGCAAATGTTAGTGTTTTTTTGTTTGTTTATTTATATTTTTGTTGTTTATGTTTTTATTTTGATAGTGCATAATTGAAGTCGCACCGTTAGATACTGCATAGTTCATTGTGTCACTATACTTGCAAACATATAGAGTTTTTGTAAATCTAAATTAGTATTATACCAGCTAAACTTATAAATTGTGATAGTTGGTGAAAACATTTGAGAATAACTGTGGATGGCAAGTGAAACAAATAAGTGATTTCTTAACCAGACTAAATAGGAACTTTCTCATCAAGCACAAATGACAAAATTAAAATGTATTACTTTAATTATATTATGATGCAAGCTAATTCTTTTATATATGTATATAATAATTGAAAAGATAGAAATAAGAAGTGGGCGACCAATGGAAAGATTGGTTAAACTATTTATAATAACAAATGTCATTGAGCTGCTCATAAATGAGTATAGTCATTCTAAATCTAAAAAAAAAAAAAGAATGAGAGGGGGAAAACTACACTAGAGATATATTTGTGGTAACTATATGTAAAGTCTGTAAAATTTTATCTATTATTTTTACTATATATATACAATTAGTACATGATTAAATACCATAATAATGATGTTGATGATGATGATAATAATAATTCAATTCATTTATTTAATATACAATTCCACAATACTATAGACCAATTATAGATTGCATGTAAATTAAATAAACAGTATATATAAGATTATAAAAAGAAAAATATATTGTAATGGTAATTGCCCTTTTAAACAATTGGCACTTGATCAAAATAACAATTTTCAAATTAATTTTAGTCTAGGGGAATTATGAGGATCTAAAGGGTGACCTTGTACATGGTGGAGTGACTATTAAATTTTAATTTTACTTGTCTAATTTTTTATATAGTCACAGATAATGATCAGATTGAACGCACACAAACAAGTCATTATGTAGATTCAATCATATTTCCTGATTATCACCCCCCCCCTCTAACAGCTTAATTCCTTTTTATTAAATGACAAAATAAATAATCGGCTTGGACTTTGGATGAAAAATAAATAAGCAACAAAATTATTAATAACAACAATAACTTTAATTAATAAATAAAATGATAATAATAAAAATTGCATTTACATATTTAAATTTAAGATTGTATGAAGAGCTCACATGAGAGGATTCATAATAATTTCTTGAGAAATATTTTATATCTTCATGAGTGCAGACATATATTTCTGTCTCGTGAATATAGATATATGGCCATTAAAAACACTAGCTTTCAATATCTACAAACAATATTCACATTTTAACTTCTTGTGAGTTATTCCATCATAGTTTTTCAAATGAGTTTTCTCAGATATTTAGAGCTTCGAAATTAAGTAGATTTACAAACTGATTCATAGAAAACATTTATCTTTTATAATTCATTAGAGACAAGTTTTTTTTATATTGGAAGTGTTGCATATTTTAAACTTTATTTTTAGACAGAATCGTGGTTAATTTTAAAGCATTTCTTTGTGTATAAACCCATAGTCAGCCATACTACTGGAAAAATCAGAGAAGGTATTCTGAAGTTTTACTCCAGAGACTGCATAATATTTACTTAAATAATCCTGGAGCATTTAAAATCTATATAGCACATATGTAGAAAAATTCCATAGTGATTGTTATAAATTAAAATACATAGTGCTATATCAATAAATAACTCATAATATATATATTACTTAATCATTACAATTTTTATTGACTTCTATCCAGTAAGTGACACAATGAAGAAATTTCAATTCCTTCTTTTTTTTTGAAAAAGCAGACTGGTTTTTATAGCAACATTGTTTTTAAAACAGTAATTTTATTTCAAATTGCTTCAAAATTTATTTTATACACATGACTTTGAATACATAATAAAGAAAAAGTGCATCTAAAAACCATGCCTGTAGTCAAGCATTGGTGGCCTAGCGGTTAGCATAGCTGCCTTCCAAGCAGCTAGCCCGGGTTCGCTTCCCGGTCAACGTGTTGACATATAATAATAATAATAAAAAAAACCATGCTTGTAAACTCAGCCATGATAGTTACAATATATAAATAATGTAGAATACAAATATGAAAAAAAAAAACATGCCAAATGACATCACTGTAATAAATTAAATGTTATATTTTTTAACAAGAACCATAATAGAATTTTTATCATTTAAATTAAAATTGCAAAAATTTTTACGGTAAGACTCCAATAACCAAAACAATGAGAAAAAAAAAAATTTTTTTTTATGTGACAAAGCGTCGGTCAGGAAGCGTGGGTTACAATATATAAATAATGTAGAATACAAATATGAAAAAAACCAAACATGCCAAATGACATCACTGTAATAAATTAAATGTTATATTTTTTAATAAGAACCATAATAGAATTTTTATCATTTAAATTAAAATTGCAAAAATTTTTACGGTAAGACTCCAATAACCAAAACAATGAGAAAAAAAAAATTTTTTTTATGTGACAAAGCGTCGGTCAGGAAGCGTGGGAAGCGAACCCCGGGACAACTGCTTTTAAGGCAGCTGTGCTGACCACTCGGCCACCGACGCCTGACAACAATGAGAAAATTTTAAAGTATCTGAGTAACAAGTTTTAAAATAAAAAGGACTTGAAGTTTAATTCTTTATTTAATGTACATGTCCACAGCATTAAGCCAATTATAGATTGCCCAGTAAGTTAATTGATATATGCAAGTATAGATTAGCATAAAAAAACATAACGTAATAGAAACAAAGTGGGGGGGAAATGAAATGAAGAAATATGTAAAAAAGTAATATACTAAATGAGACCAAGAATAACATTTTTTAAAGATGTATCTAGTGAATTGTTTAAAATCTAAGTAAAAAAAATGTTTTTATTTGCAGTCTTTATTATAAGTTTTGAGCAAATTAAGTAAAGGGAGAATTTTAATATATTAGACTTACAAATTTTAAGTTCAAAAATATTGCGAGCACGATTATTAAAACGCTATTTTTCATACTGGACTTAGAAAGCAAGTTAGATACAGAAATATTCTGCAAAATAATTTTATGCAGAAATTTAAGTTCTTTTATTTTTCATTTCAGCATTAATACGATATACTGATAATTATTTAGATTTAATTTTAAAAATTTGTCAAAAACAGATTGAATGTTTCATGGAATCTGTCTTGGAATGAGAATTTCATTCGATTGATCCATATTCCAAAATATAAAAAGTTTGATTTTTGTACATTTATTAAATGCTTTTCCTTATCTGTAAATAGCTCCTGTAACTTAAATAAATGTAAATATCCCAGTGCATATCGTTAGCTGAAGATTCAAATATTCACAGAGGGCTTAGCTGAAAAAAACATGTCTGGAAGTTTGATTTGAAATTTTGAATAAATGTATACTTTTGTATGTGAATAAATGTAGATTTTTGTACATGAAAAAATAAGACCCCCTAAAAATAAGCCTTAAAGTGTCTTTTGGAGCAAAAATTAATAGAAGATCCTGTTTTATTTTCAGGAAATGTGGTATATCTATAAACAAAAGAAAACAAGTGATTGTTTCTTCATAAATTTTTTTAGAATTTCATAAAAAGAAAAATTACCGAGAACTCAGTAGTAGGAGATGAGAGTTTTAGAAAAGAAGAATCCTGAAACACATTGGGCTCAGGAATACAATCTCCCTGATTCAACACATTATGTCATGTACACTATAGTCTTGTAGTATCTAGTGATGTACATAGGTTTTAAAGTGAAGCTCATCTGATGAAACCTGTTGTATCAATTATGGGGATTGCCTTCTGTGATGTACTATTTCATTGAGAATTAGTCACATCTCTAAAATGGAAGCTTCAGCAATTTTATATCAAAGATTATCAGACATGAATGTATTTCACCACCTCTTGATACATTCTGTGAGCATAATTATGGTTAGTTGTCCATTATCAACGAGTAAAAAATTAAATGTAAATAAATATATCATTGAATTCAAGTTTTGAAAATTAGACTGACGATATAGGTCTTAAAATAGTTTCAAATCATTAATCTTTTGTTAAACGATTTACTTTCCTTATAAATATGTTAAACAACTTCCATAGAATCACACCTTCTTATTTAAAAACATGGTAGAATGTATAATCTTTATTTTTATCACATTTTCTTAAGTATTTCTTTTGTCATCTGTTATGATGATAAATATTACATACAAATATTGCTACAATTATTGGTCTGCTTAATTTGAGTATTTATTAAAAGTTTTCATTAATAAAAGTTAAACTCATCTTATTAAGACCAGTATTTGGAATATACTTGTTGTTGCTCCTTGATTTAAAATGTATATCTTTTTTTATTTATAAGCTAATTGTAAATGACAACTTATGTATTAATTGTTATTTTATTAATTAATTAAATATTATTTTAATTCTTCACTTCTTCGCTGTAATCATAAATTTGAGTCATTAATTACGCGAAATAAATAAGCTCAATGATTTATGGATTGCCCTGAATTTTATGGATTAAGACTCTGGTTACGTCTAGAAAGATCAAATCCAAGTGGCTTTATTGAATGATTTAATAAAATCACTGGTGAATTTATTTCTTGGTTGGAGTCTCTACAGGTTCCTTTATGATTTGCTAAACATATATATATAATTCACAGTATTTCTTTTGTTTTCTATCTCCAAAATCTTTATTACACCAATGATCATTGTGACTTTATATTTTTAAAGACTGGGATATTGTAAAAGATATATACATGTGAATGGGCATGATTAGTTGCGTTTTGTACGTTATCAGTCAGCATTACACCACTGTGGTATCTGATTAAACAGAAAATAAATTAAAGCTAATAATAATAATTTTAAAAGGTAACTAAACATTCGCTGATCACATTTAAAAATACAAAATGGTTGTTTTAATTATTATTAAATTGAGTATACTTTATACATTAAGGTCATTGTATTCACCCATATTTTTATTGTATAAATTAGTGGCCAATTCAAAGCCAAATAATTATAAATTACTTCCCAAACAGATATATTACTGTTAACTTTCCAACATGTAGCTTAATATGACCACTATATGCAATCACACATATTTCAATAACTCTATCTATCTATCTATCTATCTATCTATCTATCTATCTATCTATCTATCTATCTATCTATCTATCTATCTATCTATCTATCTATCTATCTATCTATCTATCTATCTATCTATCTATCCATCCATCCATCCATCCATCCATCCATCCATCCATCCATCCATCCATCCATCCATCCATCCATCCATCCATCTATCTATCTATCTATCTATCTATCTATCTATCTATCTATCTATCTATCTATCTATCTATCTATCTATCTATCTATCTATCTATCTATCTATCTATCTGTCTGTCTGTCTGTCTATCTGTTTACCTACTTACCTATCTATCTATCTATAATCAAGATACTCTAGAATACACTACAAAATTCAATATGCTTATATAAAATAAATAACTGAATATTAGCTATAGTCAGCTTATGACCATTTATGCTACCTTGAGTAGCAATTAAATGTTAATATTTAAATCTCATTAAAATCACACAATGCTACTGTTCCTATGAGAATGGCCAACTTTCTATAAATTATGTATATTCACACATTTGCACTGTTTATTAATACTGTGATTCTCAACCTTCCTAATGTTGTGACCCTTTAATACAGTTCCTTATGTTGTGGTGATCCCCAACCTTTAATTTTGCTACTGTTATGAATCCAAAATGTGTTTTCCAATGGTCTTAGGCAACCCCTGTGAAAAGGTTGTTCGACTCTTAAAGAAATCATGATAACCGTTGATTTAATATATTTTCTGTCATATTTATAAAATATAATTTTTTGATTTTTCTTTTCTTAATCATTTTTTATATGTAAAATAAAAATATTATCATATTAGGATATATTTAAAACTTCCACTCCATCACATATGTTTGAAACATAAATAAAATATCTGAAAAAGACGAGTGTTCCCTAAGATAGGCAGGCATTCCTTGCTGAACCAACACTCATCAGCTGACTCAGGTTACAATCTCTTACACATGTTTTCAATATTTATCAATACAAATTATTACAGTTTGTTGTACAAGTATCAAACTTTCTGTACCCACAACTTTGATACTAACCACTTCAGATAGAAACATTGATAATTATTATTAATCGTTTACTAAACCAAAGAGTATTCCTAACCTCGATATAAACTTTAAACCTCAATTAAAGATTAATATAAGTTTTTTAATTAAACACAAACATATGGAATAACTCAAGTTCGTCTCCGTTTTTCATGCTAATATTTTTTTTAAAGATATGCTTCTGTCACACATTTTTATAAATTGAATTGTAATATATATATATTATTCACAATTTATCTAGATTACATCTGTTTCTTACTTTATTTTCTCAGTAGTTAAGTAGAATGACTTATCTGGATATTAATCCACATTTTTTGCTATTGAAGTTGTCTTTCATATCTTATAATTTAAATATAATACTTTATTTAAACTTATATACATAATATGAATAATAAGTCATGCGCCATTAGTAAAAAAATATTTGAAAAGTTTATTCTAAACCACCCCCAAACCTTTAAATACTTTGTGTTTCTGCATGAATGACGTCAGTTCTATAATGTCATGGAATTCTTATGTTAATGTTTTCTTATGATGACAAAATATTTCTATAGATGATTTCCCAACCAAATTTCCTTTATAATGTATTAAATCCGACTTTTTTTAAATGTAAAAAGTATAGGTGACATTTTTGTGTTTAATGTTTTATTTATTAAAATATCCCCTTTTTGATTAAAACAAAATTAAAAGTAATGCAATATATAAAGAAAATAAATCAAATAGCGTATATATGTTTAGGATCGTACGAAGTTCGAGTTCCGGAAGTGAGAGAACTAGGCATGATCCATGGATTTTAAGGTCTAGAATCTGCCACTTTACCACTGATCCAAACTACATAAGGTAAATATAAAATGTACTATGTAATGAATGATTATTCACAGTATCTTGTCCAAAATGGCAGAGCTCAGAATAACTGTCTGTCAAATTGAAAATAACGCCACCTAGAATTTAAGATTTATTAATGAACCGGATATTGATGAAGTTAAATTTAAACATATTCAGTATTTTCATATATTAAGTCTCTCCAAGTTTTATCAACTATTATCAATGGTGTGTTTTATGGTTTCATTGACATCTGGGAATGTTTTTAGATCTTTTCCTTCTATTAATCCATTTGAAATACATTTTTCTTGGCAATATAGCCTTGTGGTATGACAGTAAATACTTGTGACCATGTCTATGACCTGGATTCAAACCTGGACTAAGTAAACTTGAACATTTTTAATAGACTTGAAATCTTTTTCTCAAATAGTTAGCCCATAGCCAATCTAACTAAATATTTAATATTGATTGATAAAAGGGAATGCCATTATTTTTAAAAGCAGGATAAAATGAATTAAAAATGATATATCAAATCCTTTTTCACTTAAAAATTAGCAAGCCTAGGGAGTATTGCTTCCATATACTGTTTCTTTTTAAGAGACTGTTGGAGAGATCTTTATCCTGAATTAGGTATTTAAGGCTGTTCTATATTTTTATGCATCCTACTAAATAAATAAGAATTATCACTAATTCAAAACATAATTTCTGGCACATAAGACACAAGTCAAAACAAAATCCAAGAATTATGGTGATCGAACTCAACTTCTTGTGAATCCTCAAACTAATTTATTTTTCTAAATCCAACTATTGAATATGATCTTTATAAGTACTAAGGAGGTTTATTGACATATTTCAAATTGTATATAATTTCTGTGTACATCTGTATTGGAAGGTATTTAAAAATCTCCAACTTAATATGATTATGAGTGCAGAAAATATAGTGTATCTTAAATTTTTTTTGGACAGAATCAGGAAAGAATATGATATCAGGTCATGCAAGAAAGATTTGATTGGAAAATAAGGAAAGTTGCACTCAGTTTTTCAAATGCCAAGTATCAAAATTAAGAATGCTGATTTTTTTTGCTATGTTGGAAAAACAGATTATAAGAATAATTCACCACAATCCACTCTTTAAAATAGGGCAGATGATTTTGAGTACAGATAGAAAAATTATAGAACATGATTTTGGAAAACCAGAAAGGTATGGGTTAAGGGAAAAGAAATTTGCCATATCTGGAAAACTATCAAATAAGTTTAGAAATGAAGCTATCACTGAATATATGAATGTGTGACATTTATGGATTTAAACTATACTGGCAAAATGAAAAAAGAAAGAAGAATACAGGTAGTGTAAAAAGACTTGAATAATAAGGCAATTGTGGAAATACCTAAACCCAAGGCAATAATGCACTTCTTGCAGATCATCCAAAGATTCATCATATTTAAGCACTAGTACTGTCTGATAAATCTCAAAGGGTATGTTAAAGTTTTTGGAGGATATTTTTATATGAAGAGAGTCTCATGATATGATAGTTAACAAAACTGCACGCTACAACCATAACATGAGGTTCAAATCTGGCTAAAATTTTGACCTTTTATTTCAGCTGAGATAGTCAACCAAATAGCTATCTAATTATCAGTCAGAAAATGGGTTTGTATATATTTGAATTTTCTTATGTCTCGCACACCATTATAACATATTTATCACATGTTTATAAGGTTTTCCCGTTAGAGGGAGACACAATCAAGCTAATGTTACTGCAGCTAAGCCCACTGTTTGAAGATAATTTGCCATATCTTGACAAGTTGTTTACACAATTTAATTTAACATTTTGGTTATGCAAAAGTCTCATTCCAATTTATGGTGTTGCTTTAAATTAATGGCACACTATTATTGCACTGATTGTAGGACCTTATTACCTAATTATTCAATCAGTTCAAGATATACAAACAAATATAAAATCTAAACATCACATGATCACCATCTCATGCTAGCACATAACTGTTAGTTTGCCTGTTTAAATATGTAATCTTTCAATGAGAGCGTGTTGTTCAGAAACTACATAAAATAATAAAATCTTTTATATTTTATAATAATTATAAAATAATATGAATCTATAGTAGCTAAAAAATAGGATATCTCTAAATTTAGCACAGTCTCACAAAGAGAGTATAAAGTTTAGTTATGTTATATAACTGGTATGGAATACAGTTTAAACATTTTAATAAAAAACAAATCTGTAAAGTATCATGGCAATTTCACACAGCATTGTAGTTGCCACTTTTTCACAGGAAAAAAACTTGTGAGATCATTAGCAATATTATAATCCAGAGGAAAGAAACTAGATGTGTCCAGAATGGTAATACCTATATTATGTTCATCAGTACTTTGAGGCTTGATAAACTTTCACACAATTTCAAGTTCATCATTAATAAAATACATGACCATAATGTAACAGGAACATGACAATAACAGGAATAAAATATAAATCATAATAATGAATAGATCAAGCTGTGCATAAATCTGCATAAATGCTTTTGCAATTATTTCAAATTAAATAAACAATGAGTCCCAGTGAAAAGGTGATCGGTTCTTTCTCTAAGCTGCCTGCAATGCCATTTCCGAATCAATGCATGTATTATGTATTGATATAGTTTTAGCTATTTTCATAAAAATTTTAAGGTGCTAGCTTAACTGGATCGTGAGTTATGTCATGAAGTGTGGCAGAATGCTTCATACCTTGACTCAGTCCAATGATAAGGGGACACGCTGACATTAAATTTTGTTTTAAATTAGATAAAAGTGCTACAAAAATGATTAATGTCATTAAAAGTTAAGTCATGAATAGCAAGAATATTTTCAAGTGGTTTGCAAGATTTTGTGATGGCAGGGCACTGAAGAAGATTTATGAAGACATGAAATATGTGGTAATGTTTCATGTCATAACTCATGACTCAGGTATGCTAGCATCTTAAAATGATATGTAACTAGATTATGTTACTATATAATAGATGCATTGATTCAGAGATAATATTGCAGGGGGCTTGGACAGAGAATCCCACCTTTTCATTGGGACACATTATACATGAGTATTCATATCTATCTATAGTGAAACATTACTCTTGATGACAGAGTTTATAAGTCTACATTCTATTCATAAAAAAAGACAGAAAGTAAAAGAACTTTACATTACTTCATTTCTTTAAATTATTCATTAAGGAAAAATATTATTTGGGACCATAATTCATCAACAATTAATGCAAACAAATAACATTTCAAGAAGTGTCTATTACATAGTAGTAGAAAGCAGACTAAATATAGAATGAAATTAAGATAATAAAAATAGAGCAATGAGGTTTCATCATCATCACCACCATCCCTAGTATAAACCATTCATAAATGAATATGGCTGTTCTAATTCCATAAGGAAAAAAACTGATAATGATGGAGAGGAACAAACAAAAAATAAAATGTTAAAAAATAAAGAAGCAAAAATTTAAATGTCTAAATTTAAAAATCATTGAGCAATACTATTATTGTGGAGATTACTAATGGCATGAGAAATGGTGACTAGCATAGTAGGTTCTTAAACCACTAAACATCACATGATCACAATTTCTTATGCTTGCATATAACTGTTATTAACACAGGAAAAACTCTCCATATAGTAGTCTGGGGATGTAGGCACTAGATGGGGATTTTATGCGCAAGCCTTCTGGAATTCATTGATTATTCTGGCTGGCACTGAGTGGCATTACTGTATGGAGTTTTTCCTGTGTTAAGAATAGAGGTTCTTGATGAGTGTGAGCTTGTGGGAGTAAAAATGAGAAATGTTTAGTCAACCTATTGTATATATTGTGTAACCTTGCATAGTTTGGTGCAATGGCATTATGACAGACTCCAGGGCTTAAGGTCCATAGATCATGCCCAGCTTTGTCACTTCCAGTGCTCAATTTTTTTATGAATGCCTGAGCAATGAATCCATTTAATTATTTACATGTTGTATTTACGTCTATGGATCGTTACAATTATATACTGAAAAAACATTGACAATAACATAACCATATCATAATGCTATATTTTGACAAACTTCTTCCTTATGGCTAACTTTTGAGAACACAAAATAACTTCCTCTTCTTAATAAAAGCTAGATTAGTCACTGTAGCTCTTATATAATTTTTTTTTATTTTGCTCTCAGCAGTAATTTATCAATTTCTTAAGCGTTTTACATATATTTAAAAGCACAACCTATTTAAAATTTTCTAACCATTTTTTCAGTCCTTTTAGTTAATTTCACTATTTTTATTTTAGCTATATTATAGCTTTTGGACTGTTGATTTTTTTTTTTTCATGTGCCAAAGCATCGGCCGGGAAACGAACCTGCAAACCCGGGATAACTGCTTGTAAGGCAGCTGTGCTGACCACTCGACCACCAACGCTTGACATTCTCCCTGCTGAGGAAAATTGTTCCATAGATACGTTGCGTAAAAAATATATAATTACAATGGAAATTAAAAAAAAAAAACCTAAAACAACAAAAATAATCAATTCACGCATCAAAGATTTTATGCCCAAGTCTTCTGGCATCCATTGATTACTCTAGCTTGCTCTGTGTGGCAATATATATATAGTGAGTTTTGCCTGTTTTAAAGATACAATCTGTTAGAAATTTTATTCCAAAGCCTAGAATTAGATAAGTCTAATTAATCACTGATATTGGTTTTATAAATACATTGCAAAAATAAAAATTAAAATTAATAAATTACCCTTTAATAAATCACTACTTTGATAAGTAGCACTCATTTTTCTCTCTAAAATGACACATTAATTCCAACATATAAATTCTATACATACTTTTAAATAAATCTTTATGAAACATTTCTCTTCTATATTCATATATACAATATGTTATTCCACCAATGATTTAACCATCTCCAATGACTATTTTCCAAGATTTATTCACAAAATATGCACAAATCTATATGTATAATAAAATATATTCTACTAGAGTAGATAGATGATTAAAAGAATATTTGATACTTTGCTGAGCCAAACTTTCTATACAGTCTATCTTTTGATCAAAGCACGATATAATGTGTGAATGTTATATATTATAAATATACATCTGTATGTATTTAAAAAAATAAATCTTAAAAATGATCATAAGAGATAGTCAAATGTAGATGAAGAGATAGAATTGTATATTGTTAATGAAAAAGTAATGATTTACAAAACAAGATTCTCGACCAAACTATAAATAAACTAAACAAACCTGTCAATAAATGAACAATACAAAATGCATTACTTGTATTTTAGCTGGGATTATATATAAGCATTCAATTTACTATCATGTCACAATGCAGAGCATGATTTAAATTGAATGCTTACATATGATCCAATCTAAAGTACAGG
This sequence comes from Epiperipatus broadwayi, assembly GCA_028023455.1. Lineage (NCBI taxonomy): Eukaryota > Metazoa > Onychophora > Udeonychophora > Euonychophora > Peripatidae > Epiperipatus > Epiperipatus broadwayi. The sequence goes on along the minus strand of JAQFVV010012603.1, from coordinate 1,381,312 downwards.
CAGACTATCCTGCACTTTTTCATTTATTGATGGATTTATATTAGTATAGTCATAGCTTGCTGCGAGTAAACAGTAGCTTCCACTTAAATTACATCTATATTTGAATTATTATCTATATATATATATATAAAATCCATGTGAATGTATGTTTGTCCATAAGGCTGTCATGTGTCAAATTCACAACCAATTAAAAAAAACTATTATGTTTGTCTGTAATGCTATCAAATTCCCAATTAAAAAATAAAATAAAAAAATCTTTAAATTTGTTTTTATAAATAAATGGCAATACCTAACTAAACCATAATTTATATTATGAGCATTTTATGCAAAGGAAGTAATTCCACCTTCATATTTAATAATCCGTTATTTTTATTATGAAGCATATTTTATGCAAAGGAAATAATTCCGCTATTAATAACTGTAATTTTTTTACAAAGCATTTTATACAAAGGAAGTAATTTCTTCCTTATGTTTAAGAGGCTTAAATAAATGAAAAAGTGCAGAATGGTCTACCTGTATTTTAGATTGGATTACATGTAAGCATTCAATATGCATTCAATTTAAATCATGCTTTGCTTTGTGACATGTCAGTAAATTGATGAGCTTTCCATAGGCTGGGTACATCTGGTTATTAATATAAAACAAGATTTTTAAAAAAATGATTAGAAAATTATATTAATAAATTACTGTAGTATTTAAAGCATTTATTTATCCAGCAATTTTTTGTTATGTAACTATTAATGAAAAGAAATGAAATTCAAAAATTCAGGGGAGGGGGGGTTTGGGGGGAGAGTTAATTTCATTTAAAGTGCTTGCAATCTCATCTTTTAAGATTGAAATGTATATAAACTACTTATTTGCCAAAATGCACATTCTGTGCATCAATTTGGACTATTTTGTCAAAATCTTCCTATTTATTGCTTTCATCACCACTCTTTTTTTCTAAGTCATCAATAAATTTTTCTCTTCATCTTTTTCTTGAACTACATAATTTTTTCTAATTTCTTTACCATAACATATATGCCCAATCAGGTTCCTTTTCAGCTAAATATCATAAATTCTTTAATAAATAATGTCTTTTTAGCTTCTAATCCTATCTTCTGAATTACCTCTTCTATTATCCAAACCACAAAAGCCTTTAATCTTTCCCCCTCTTTTTTCTGATTTGTTCAAACCTCTGTTTTGATAAAACAGCACTCTCTTTCAACTTTTGCTTTAATATACATTTTAAGAATAAGCAGAGTTCACTAATGTATTTGTTATTGCTTTAAACTTACATGAAAATAAAATTGGATTATGGGGGGGTGGGGGTGGAGTAAGCAATGATAATTTACTCTATCTGCCTTTGAGCAGAGAATTTAATACACAAACACTATTAATATTATAGCCTAAGAAATACATCATAAACAATCATATCATTCAATGACTTCCCAAATTAACAAAATATCATATTATGGATTCCATTTCACAGATTTATTTTTATATTCAGGTAGAATACAGCATTAATCAAAGTAACTAAAACACACAGGATAAGATTATAATTTAGGCAGCTATACATTCGATAACTTTAAATGAAGCACACCAAAAGTTTTAATAATTTCACAATGAGTTTATTTACTCAGAATAATCTATAAAACCAACAAAATATCACATTCTCATCAATTCCTATGCTTGCACAAGTTGTTATTAACATTAGCAAATACTTCATACAATAGTGTCACCCATTGCAAGCCTTAGTGATCAATGGATGCAGGACACCAACATGTATAAATGCTGAACCAGATTCAGATCTATATGACTATACAAATGAAATGAGCTTGGGTTAAAGGCATTAAGATGTTTTAGTTCCTAACTTTATAATTAACTAAATAGGTAAAAGGTGATTGCTGGAGATTGGGTTAGATTGTTAGATCTAGGTGCAGTGCTCTCTGATCCCAAGTTTCTTACTGATGAAAGTCACAAGTTAGAAACTAGTCTGAGGATATTGGATGAGTAGGCTCTAGATGGGGATTTTATGCATGAACCTTTCATCTATTGATTACTAAGGCTTACACTGGGTGGCACTACTGTATAAAGAGTTTGCTAATGTTAATAATGTATATGTTAGTAATAATGATTAGTAGGTTCAACTGTCCTGATTGCTCTCTATAACAAATAATATTCATCACTGAACAGTTTATATATAGATTTAAACTCCATTTTCACACTTTATTAAAAGACCTTCTTTTAATATCTATTCACTTTATTCAAAGTTATCATTTTATTTCCGTAACTTTCTATATTAATTTTACCAGCAATTTTAGTAAGTATCTTACTGTTTACTCATATCTCTGAATATCAATCTAATCAGATTTGACTGCATCTCCTTTCTTCTGCCATATCTGGTCTGCAAATGCATTGTGCTCTACTCGTATTAGTCTAATTTTACCCCCTTCATTAGAATTATGCAGGTATTTTAACAATTCTCTTAATTTTCATATTGTTATACAATTATTGATGTGCCAATTAGAATATGTAGGTTACTTGTAGTTTGCTTAAATCTATTTTTCTGCATATTATTTCTAGAATGACACAAACTGTCTACATTGGCCAGCTTTATATATATACATTACATATACTGTAATGCTAGTGAGAAATATCCGTTAAAAACCTACATATATCTGCATTACATATTTCATAGCTTAAAAAATATTATCAAATTTATTTGACAGAACAGTTAAAGACACAATTATTTAAGTGGTTTTAAAAATGTAGTTTTGTAAAAATAAAAAAAAAGATTGCGTATATTTTTCTTAAAAGAGATTTATACTCTCTCCTTTTTAAAAAAGTGTTAAAATGTTAAAATAAATGTGTAAAAATAAATCTTAGTAGAAATCGGAAATAAGAAGATTAATTAATTAATTTGGAATGCTAGGAAGATTTCTGATTGATAATAAAATTGAAACCAATAATTGTAATAATTAAAAACTGTGTAAACTATCTCATAAAAGTGATAGGAAAAAGATTAGATTAAAACAAATGTGGAATGTAAAAATCAATTAGATTAATGAAATGCAAAAGTTAATAATTAAAAAACAGACTTAAGTTACTATCAAAATTAAAAATAATGATAAGGAATTAAACCAATGAGAGAGGAAGAGTATAAAAAGCTGCAGCTGCTATTATTATTCAGTTTGGATTATTATTATTCAGTTAAGATAGAATGCAAAATGCAGACTTAAGAGTTTTTCATTGAGAATCCAACCAGATATTCAGAAGCTGCGGAACTAGCAATATTTATATTGCTAGACAATTATAGGAGTGTTTGACAACTTCATGCCAAAGTCTTCCACAGATCAACTGTCCTACCTGAACCCTTGCTGGAAACTGATGTCAAAATGACAAAATAGACACTGCCACAAACTCTATCTCCCATTTTTAAAACAAAGAATGGAAAACAAGCCCTGAAACTATCGATGAAGACCAAAAAGACAACTGTTTGGAAACTGACAATCATGAAAACCTAGGTAAAGATATTTTGATAGTTGTCTATAGACACTATATTTATTTTAAATGAACTGAACTTAACAAAGCACTATAATGAAATTTAGCCTGATTAATCATTTATATTTTTTTAATATAAATTTTCTTATTATTGTGTTATTTTATATTATGTTAGATATGTCTCTGTATAAATAAATACTAATGTTTGCTTAATTGTTATTTGGTCTATTTTGTCTCTCTGTCTCATCACTGCATTACCATGAATTTAAAGTTATAAATAATTAATATGTATTAAGTAAATGTGCTGGATCCTGGTTAAGAATATGAGCTAACCTGGTATATGTCAAGTGCTGAATTGTGTGCCTGTTGTCCAAAACATGCGGATTATATAACATATGGTTGGCTGGCACCTGAATTTGATCCTCAAAACAAATAAAATGCTTTGAATGACAGTTTTGTTCCAGCAATCAAAGTTATCCACGATCAGGAAATGTGGTAGGGTTATGCTTTGTATAACCTGATCTAATCATAGGTATCATTGGTGGCTATGTTATCAATGCTATTTTTCTCTCTGCTTGAAAAGCCAGTCTCTTCCCATAGCATTAAAGATAATTACCAAGAATTTATGTAGTGAGCTAACTTATAAAACTTATAAAAGTTTGATTCCAAAAGTTATTATAAAAGATATTTAAACCTATTTAATATTGTAATTTTGGGGGACTTTATTAAATAAACAGGTACTTGTTGATTAGACATGCATGCCACTTGATGGTGTTGTTTATGTGCTAAAGCACATAAAAATGCTGTTTACGTGGCCAGCCGTACTTTCACATTCATGTTTACGTGTAATACAACAGTTCTGTTATATTAGACATTGCAAGCCATGTTGCAGTATTGCACTAAATTATTTCTGTAAATTCACACACTTCACACTTTTTTACAGGGTCATCTGAGGGTGTGTGTATTTCAAATATAAAAAATTTGTTAATTCTAAATCAATTTTTTTAAAAATTGAAATCATGTGATTTGACTTACCAATAATTATCAGACTGTTTACACACTTCCATAGCCAACTTTTAAGGTGCAAAACCTTGTCAAAAGGTAGAGGTGAACATGCGTGGGAGGAGGTCATGCATAAAGTAATGTATTTACGATAACGTACATGAGACAAACAAAATGGTGCAGGAACACCAACACCTAGTTCGATTCTCACAGTTACTGGCAACAGAATTGGATACTGTGGAATTTCTGCAGGGAATCTACAACTTTATGGATCCTATCACAGGTGCTCACACACAAAACATCGAGCATCTTTGGGACCTGCTAAAATGAAAAAACTGCACACAGCGTGGAATTGACAGGAAATTTCTGACAAACTACCTGGTAGAGTTTATGTGGCACTGTCTCCACAAGGATGAACATCTCTTTCTGGTCATCCTTTCAGAAATGCCTTTGACATGGCATGTCAACCCACAGTAGCAATTTGTGTTTGTTTTGTATTAAAAATGTAAATCAAAATTCCAAAAGTTATTTTTAATAATTTTTTAATTTGTTGATGTTAATATAAAAAAAAAGCATTTAAAAAGTATAAATTCTGTGTTCTGTTGTTTGTGTGAATTTTTATTTAAAAAAAGAAGAAAAAAAACATATTTAAAAAAAGTTGAAAACAAAAGAAAAAAAAAAGGTGAAACACAAACAAACAAAAAAGGCTTGGGAACGTTTGTATTTGATTGTTTTTGCATAGCAACCCCATCAAGCGTATGTATGTCTAATCAACGAGTACCAATAAACAAATAAACCAGTCAGTATACAGCATTAACATCAAGGAACTACTGAAGAAAATTCTGTATCTTTGAACAAATGATTGAAATAAAAAACTGAATATCATAAATTCAGGAAAGCTGTCATTCCATTCCAAAATATTCTTATGCATTTAAATAATTGACTTTATTTCTGTCAGTCACGTGATGGATGGCCTATTTGTTGCTGCCTTTGCTGTGATCTCTATTGTCATCTACTAGTAAATAAAGGCAATGTTTGTAAACTCTTGAAAACTTTTTTAAAATACAAGATCATAAGGCAGAATGTTTTAATGCAAAATATTATAGAAATTTATATATTTTTAAATTACTGATCATCATCATCATCAAGGAAATGATCAGTGCTGCACTTGTAAATGTACAATTCACTTTTTTACTACTTCTTTACTTTCATTTATCCCTTGCAAGAAGATTCAATGAATGCATGCAAGATAACTCCACTTCATTTTTTTAAGGTTCATCGTCCATATTTTAAAGAATCTTTATTTTTTGTTATAGTAAGGTGACCACATGTGCTGATTTTATCAGTACAGTACTGATTTTTTTGGCCATTATTCCTGGCTACTTGTGAAATGTAAACAGCATAGTTGAGAAAATTATAAATACTTTTGTACTTTTTTTTTATTAAAAACATTTTGTTCTAATGTTATACTAGATTCTTTTGTTATATTCCTTCATTTAAAGAAAAAAAACATACTCCGTAATATTTTATCAACTTATATTCTATGATAACGACTATACTCATGCTGTCTGAGCTATTTCAAATGTCCTAATTTATGAGATCATGTCGCCTTGAGTTAGCCTGATTTAATTTAACGGATCATATACAGAGATATTTTAGCTTGTATTTTATGCAACAGCGTTGTCGTTTTATCCCCCCCCCCTCTCTCTCTCTCTGTGATCTCTTTACTCTGAAAAAAATAGTAACCTTATGTTATTGCCCTTGTAACATTAAAAACTGAGTTTTTGATCATATTTTTTTATCCATCATAATTTTCAACAAGAAAATTTCTCTTCAGTTTATTTTTTATTCTACTTCTTGAAACGTTTGCACTCATTTATTTATTTTTCAAATGCCGTCTTTTTCTTTTTTTTTTTGGTGAATCTTTTGTCATCAACTAAATTTCACATTTGTAGGTTACATCAGTAAATATGCATGATTGCAATATATAATATGATTTATAATGTATAACTTCGTTCTTTGCTTTTCTACATCTCTTCTATTGCTGTAAATATGTTTTGCTCGGACTTTTTATTCATTTTTTTTTGTAAATCTATATTACATTTTCTTCCAAGATGTTGTCATTCATCATACTATGGCACGGCCAATGATAAAGTGGCCGAATCCGGAACCTAAGATCTATAGACTGTGTTCAGACCTGTCAATTTAGGTACTCAAACTTCGAATGAACTCTCAAACAATAAAACTATTTGATTATTATTATTTAATCATTCATTAATAGCAGCCATTTGTAAGTAAATACGGCTATTCTTTCTAAAAAAAAGAAGAAAAAATAAAAATTAATGGGAATTAAAAAATAAATAAAGCAAAAAAAAACAAACTGAAATTAAAATGGCTGCAGGATATGGAATCGCACACTCTGCAGAAAAAAAAAATTTCTATTTTCAATAAAAAGTTATTTTTAAATTCTGCTAATATATCATATTTTTGTATTATAGTGTGTGTGTGGGAGTTATTTAAAATCCTATTTATCTTTGTATTAAAAACTGTTATCGATTTGAAATAAGTTTAGTTATTTTTAATATTTATATATGTTTTCTTTCTTTTAGTAATTTAATCTCCTTGTGTTAAATATTATAATTCATTTATAAATAAATTTATTAAGTTATTGATGGCTATATATATATTTTTTAAAAAAAATCTTTTTATTTTACTGATTGAAAGTTACTTCCTAATTAAATTATTAATGGTTTCTCCTTGACATTTAATGACGTCATCTGATTCTATCTTTTACAATTTTTTTTTTTTTGATTTTATATAACACTTACTTCTTCCTTTGCAGTAGAGTGCCAATATTTTTTCTTTCTATATTACTGCTGAGACAAAACTAAATTTATATGCTGTTTTTAGAAAAGTAAATATACAGTACAAGAAGGTCAAATGTATATTAGTGAACACAATTTATTTTATGATAAATATATAACTTTGATTTCTATTATGCTACAAAAAGATTATAATATTTGATTAATAATAATATACATGCATATTATACAGTTATGGGTGCACTGCTCATCTTACAAACAAACCAAGTATTTGTTTACAGCGCAAAAAATTAAGATATTCAATAAATACTAGCGTTATTTTCTGCTACTGTGTTTTTATTATATTGGGGATCAATATTTTTGCTTAAGATTCACATTTTTTAAAGCTCTAAGCCCTGTATGTATGTACGTTATTTATATACGGTTAAATATAGTATATATACATAAATAGTGCTCACAAAATTTAATGATTCTAAAGAATTTTCTGGCTATACTAAAAGTAATAGATAATATTGTGTTTGGCTAAATTGCAGGTTTTAGATTCAAACCAACGGTAATATTAAAAATTATAAACGCTCACTATTTAATATTTATAACATAAGGAATCTGGATTAGTCCACTTCTGAAGGCAAGGTCAGATGTGACAGATAAATAATCAAATGTCTTTATTGCTCGGAAATTCTTAAAAAGCTAGAGCACTGGAAATGGCAGAACGGGGCCGCAATTAATGGACCTTGAAGTCCAAAGTCTGATACTCTATTGCAATAAACAACTCAGGGCATAATAATAGTAACTGCTTTTCAATAAAACTTTAGCACAAAAAGTCATAATTGTTGCAATATACTCTCAGCATATATATATATATGTAATAAATTGAATAATATATCTGAGATATGTTTAAAAACAATCGAATCTTTTAAATTCATAAAATATTCCTTGCAAGCTAAAAAGCACTCATGTTGCAATCAAAACAAATAAATAGAAAGTCGGTCTATGGGTGTTCAGGTGTTTCAAGTTTCCAATCTATCTAATGCATTGAGGTTGTTTTTATGAAATAGAAATTTAGTGAAAGATTTGTTTGAAAAATATTTTCTTTGGATAATAACTCATGATTTGATACCAAACTAGCAAAAAATGATCTAAGTAAATGTAAAATATTTAATTAGTTACAAATAAGAAAACAAAAATAGACTATACTTATGAAAACTATGAGTAAATAACACTTCATGTCAACAAATGTATTAACATTGTTGGAAATAGGGAGTAATATTTGTATGTTAGCCTGATTTTAATTATGGTGTTTCTGAAATTAGTATTGAACATTATAGAACAAAGACAGGGTTGTATTTTTAACAATCTCTAATACTAATATAAAGTCAGTTATTATAGATATAAATATGAAATATGCATAGCTTAATGCATAAAAAAAGCAGAAATAAATTATACTTTTGAGAGCTATGAATACTTTCACTTAATTTACAGATATTTATGTATTTTTAATATTTACATTCCATCTTTGCCCTCTAATATGGTCCAAAAGTAGGTTTACAGTTATCACGTAGACTATTTATTTGAAAATTCGACACTAGAACAGTAGGAAATTCATTATACATGTTAACATAAACATAAACAATTTAATCTCTCAGATGCTCAAAATATCCTCCTTCAACATTGCAACATTCTTCAAATCTTTTCAGGACACTCTGACACACAGTGCGGCACAAATTCCGCTCTTCATCAATTTCTGTGAATGCGAGATGAATGTAATCTTTTAAATCATTTATTGTTTAGGATTTCCTCTCATAAACCTTGTTCTTAACAACACCCCCAAAAAGAAATCCATAGATGTCAGATCAGGTGAATGTGGTGGCCATTCAATGCTGCCCCTTCTTCTGAACCAACGCTGTGGAAAAACTTGGTTATGGTAGTCTCTTACTGTAGATGCATAATGTGGTGGTGCTCCATCCTGCTGAAAGAAAAGTTCATCAAAGTTAGGTTTAGTTTTGAGTTTTGGCACTACTACTTCACGAAGCATGTCCAGATAGTTTTCTCTATTTACAGTTCTATTAAAAAAACAGGCCCAACAACACCTTCACTTGATAATGCAACCCAAACTGTAATGCCAGGCTGGTTTAGTTCAGTCTCTATGGTCAAATGGGGATTTTCATCAACCCAGTACACACAGTTATGCCTGTTCACATGACCAGATAATTTAAAGCAAGTCTCATCTGACCAAATAATTTTATCCAAAGAGTCATGTTCTTCTCCAGTAAATTGATTATGCATCATTTCGCAGAACTGCAGCTGACAATCTGCATCGTTCTCTAAAAGACCATGTACTAATCTTGGTCGGTAAGGTTTTAATTTCAGTTTAAGCATTAAGCATTGCAATGATATTCTTGGTATGGATAGTTCTGCAGAAGCACATCATGTGGATTTCCTTGGACTGTTCACAAATGTCATAGCCACTAACATTTCATTTTCTTTGGTGTCAGAAGTTTTAGGATGTCCAGATTTCGGTGCATTACTCACTGAACCTGTTTCATCAAATTTATTCCTTAGATGATAAATTGTTTGTCGTGAAGGTGGAGAAGTGTTAAAAGTTTCTTGCCCTGCTGTATGTACCATCTCGGCATTTTCAGACTTCCAATACTGCTTTAATATCCATTTCCTTTGCTCTTGATTTAAATTGTTCGCCATTAATCCTGAAATAAAAAAATATTACCAAGTAAAAAGTTAGCATTACATAATAAAATAAATTACAATCAGCAAAGAAAAAGCTGTTTTAGGTAAGTTAGATTTATACTCTGAGGATTGTGAGGAATGTTTTATATTGGTATTACTAAGCAAGTAACTTCAACCATATAAAAGATAGTTTAATAACTGTAAACCTACTTTTGGGCCACCCTGTATTTAAAATCAGGTTAATATACAAATATTATGCTCTATTTTCAACAATGACACAAATGATTGCATAATTACTTTCTAAGCTTAAAAAGTTGATAGTATATCTATTTCTTATATTTATCGATGTTGAGTGAATGTTTAGTCTTAGTTCTTGGAAGTGTATTTAACTTCTATTTAGCTTTCATATACATTAAGCTATGTGTATATAATATTTACATATACATATATACATTAGAAGGAACTTGAACCCAGACTTTCAAGCTTTCTAAAACTATATTCCATCTTGTGCAACTGATATACAAGACCACATATATGTGAAAAAGATAAATGATATCCAATATATATATTTTGTGCTGAACCAGCACTCAACAGTTGATCCAGATCATCATCTTTCACACACACACACACACATATATATATATAATCATTGCTTATTTTATATTAAAATAGCAAATCTTCAAACTTTAATGGACAAGCTTCAATATTCCCCATCTTCTAGCTCTTCAGCCATCCATATCATTGAAAATTCAATGATGGAACATTCAAAGCCCTTGTTAATACTAATATTATTGTCATATCCATGTTGACCTTAAAGCATTCTGACTCCTCACATATAAGTTTAGTATAGAAAATATACTTATATTTGAATATTATATATAAGTAATCTTATAATTGAATATTTATAAATACAGTAATTAGATATATGTAAAGTATAACTTTAAAAATTTTATCCACTTAGGAGCACTTTCGACTATTCTCATAGTTTTTATCAACTAACACTTTGAAAGACTAACCTTCCCACAATTCTGTGATCTTAACATTTGCTGCCTGTTTATTAATTAATAACTTGCTGTTATTAAAAAGGGTTCAGAAAATGAAATGAAATTGCAAAGTAAATAATAATGTTTCAGCATCTGTTTTTTTACGACCATAATAAGTCATGTATTCATGGTTTTAACTTCAATTATAATAATGTAAAAATGTTACAAATTGAAAAAAATAATTAAAGGAAAATAAGAAAGTTATGTTAATATACAAATACAAACAATACTTAATTAACAGACAGGCAGCAAATGTTAAGATCATGGAATTGTGGTAAGGTTAGCCTTTCAAAGTGTTAGTTGACAAAGATTACGAGGATAGTCGAAAGCACTTCTAAGTGGATAAAAATTTTAAAGTTATACTTTACATATATCTAATTACTGTATTTATAAATAGTCAATCATAAGATTACCTATACTGATTTGAAAAATACAGACATTGAATTATAATATTATTATATTTATATAAACATTAATTAATTAAATAACACATAAATTTGTAATCTATTTTTATCTATTTACACCCTCTATATAAATTTATAAAAACTTATGATCTTACAAATGGCAATGTTTGATAATAAAAAAATCAACTAATTTTTTATAGGGCACATGTTTTCGTTAATCAAGTGGTGACATCATTATCACTTCAGGAGACCAGTTGTGATCACACTAAACACAACAACTCAATTTCTATTCAAAAAGATTTGTAACATTCAATTTCATATTAAGATTTGAATATATACATATATTGAAATGATATTGGTCTCATGGTTTGTAAAGAGTGAACCAAAGAATAGCTTAGGTAAGTGTATTAATAAAATAAATCAGAATCAATGATATGAAAGCCATGAAATGTAAAATAGCTTAAATAAAACCAAAGGTTATATAAATAATATATGTGTTTTAAAGATGTGCACTATATGGATAAATGAAGCAATAGTAATTTATTTCAGCCACCATTGTAATACATAGAATAAACAGAATACATATGAATCCCAAAATAATAAAATTGACATTATTATAATGAGGACTGAGGATTGCTTGCACTGAAATCCAACGGTAGCTGATTTCAAATCAATAATGATGTTTAAAATGTGTATATAAATATCAAAAAAAAAAAAAAACACTTCTTGTTGAAAATTAAATTGTTACATTTTGAATTACAAGTGTCAAACTTACTCCACCCCCAACTTTGACACTATCCACTCTGGATAAGTACAGCAATGATTATCACTAATCATTGATTTAACTAGAAATTATCTCTAATCCAGATATAAATTTTAAATCCCAGTTAAAGATTAATGTATCTGATTTTTTAAATTTTAACACACACATACACGGAGTTATTCACATTTCTTTGTCCTACTGTAATATCTTTGTAAATAGAGTGCGCATATAATGTGCGTGATGGATAACTAAAGAAACTAGAAATCTAAGAGTTAATATTTCGAAGTAATAAAAAAAATAAAAAGAGTAGTGAAAATATTAAAGTAAATAATTTTCATAAAGAAAAAGGTTCTCGGGAATGTAATTCATCCATTGTTTGATTTATGATTAATTCTAATTTCAACCCCTGTGACTTTAGATATAATAGTCAATGTATTTTTTGTATTCGGTTTTTTATAGATATATAAAGCAGTGAAAGAGTGTCAGACCTTGAGAGTCATAAGGTTCTTGGATTGGTTCCAGTACTGGCATTTCTGGTGCTCAAACTGCTTATGAACTTTCAAGCAGTAAAACTATTCATTTTTTTTAATACTGATTATTTTAGATATAGTAATCATTGTATTTTTTGTATTCATTTTTTTATAGATACATGAAATTTAAAAATAAAATATTTTGTTTACTATGAAGTTGACATTAAACAAACTTAAATACAAGATAAAACTCATACATATAAGTGGAATTTTGTATAAAACGATTGTAAAATAATATACAATGTATAGTTCTTTGAAGTAATAACTTTTCATAGACAAATTAAAAATTGTCTTTAGAGTGCTCAGGTGCTGTGATAAGAAAAGCTTAATATTTTACATATTTTAATTGAGTTTAGTGTTTTTGATATCTTCTTGTAAGCGCTAAGCTCAATTAAAATTACATAAAATTCTAAGTTTTTCTTATCACAGCATCTCAGTCAAAGGTCAATTTATAAAATGTATAGCTAAATTTGATTAATTATAAATAAATTTATGTAAAAATTTGAAATATAAAATAAATAAATTTTAAAGAATTTAATTACAAAAGCTTATAAAAATAAGTTAGAAAGTTAAGCAATTTAAAATGAATTATTTTGAAGTCAAAAAGGCAAATTCTATTTTGTTATTGAAAAGCAAGATCAGAGTGGGTTATGCACTATCAAATAAATAAGTCTGATATAAACCAATGACATTTATATAATGCTGAACAACTGATTTATACTTCCTTGCTTATTATACTGACAGATATTATTTTAGAAGAGATTTATGCCTAGTAATTTATATGGTACATTAGCTACTATCACTTGCACTAAAACTAGCTAGAAAGACATAGACTGATCTAGAATATGAGTGAAGTACCAGCCTAGGAGATCAAGGGTCCATTTATATATGCTAATCATTGATAGGAAATTATTTTCATTATATTTTTCAATAATCATTACATCAAATATAGTCTCTATACACACCTTTATCGTGAATTTCTGAGCATATTGCTTTATTTGAGCTGTAAGTTTTGTCCAAATTAAAAAGAATGTTCATTTTCTCAACATCACAAGACCAATTTGTAAGCTCATGAAGCCATTCAAACTGAAGATAATTCACAAAACTTGATTGTTGCTTTTCATAAAAGAAACCTACAAATAATAAAGAAAGCCAAACCTAAAGAAATTATTTTATAAATGCAAAGAGAAGTAAATAATTGCTAAGAATTATGGAATTTTGATGTGTGGACAGATTTTGAAGATATATCTAGATAAGAATTGCACTTATTTGAAAATATAAACTATAGCTAATTCAAATATGCAATATTTTTATTTTAACATAGAGAAGTCATCTGTAAAGTATTTTATCATAGAATACTTTTACATTTCATGCTCTTTTATACTTTTTTTAAACTTTGTTTATCATTTAATTTTTTTTTTTCTTTAAATATATTTATTTTTCAATATAATTGTTTTTCTTTACGAGGATTATGTAAGATAGTATGTCATACATATGTTTCAAAACAACGTAGTAGTAATTTATTCTTATTATTATTTCATTATTAAATTTTCCAACATATGGATGCAATTTGTTTGATGTCTGTAATATGTATATTGAGAATATACATAATTTTAATTATTTCATATTATTGTATTATTAGATTTTATGTAATTGTTAAATTCGGTTATTGAGTTAAATTGTTTTCTAGTGTTTGTATACTTCATTTTATTTATTTATGCATCCTATCTCATATGATATATTTATTCTATATAGACATGTATATGTCATCACATGTCTAGTTTCAAGTTCGCAAAGCTTTACTAGAAAGCTTAAATTAAAGTGGAATCAGTTCTTTTGGGAAACTGAAAGACGATCCTAAGATAAACTATAGGTTTTACCCTGAAAGAAATACAAGTTGATATCTATATGTAATCGTTTGGGGGATTATTAGATTACGCCATATTTCAGGATCATGATTTCTACAAGATAACGAGAACTATTATATCAACATCCCTCTTCAATATATATGTAGTAAATTGCAAATGCAGTGATCAAACCTTTCAGATTTGTGCTTATTCCTCCAAGCTTGTTCCAAATTTTGAATTAACCCCTAGTATAAAATCTTCCTGATCAATCTCACAGAATCCCTATCAAGTGAGCTAACGACTTGAAACACATGGACTTCCATACAGAAATGATAGGTAGACCTTTCTATTTATATATATCTAATTATAAAACAATTTGGTTTCACACATTTAGATTAGTTTAACAAATGGTCATATATATATACTATTTGATTCATTACATCTTCAATAATCACGTATTAAAAATGTGATTATCGTAGGTGGGAGTTTATCTATTGCCTATTTGGTAATGTAGAAAAAGAAATGGGGTTTGCTTATGATCTGAAAAAAGGTCTCCGCTTCTTATTATATATATCATTAATATTTTAAAAAGCATGATAAAAATTTTATTTTTTTCATACTTATAAAAAACTATAATTAAATTTTTTGTTTTTGTAGTAAGTTATTAGATCTTTATCTTGTGTGGATTAGAGCAGTGATCAAATGTCACATCGATTACTGAACTGACTACTTACAGCGCTCAAATTTCTTATATACTTCCGAGTAATAAAGTCATTAGATTTTATTTTGTTATTAGTCCATCTCACACCTGCATTAACAATAATTCTTTTATTTTTCTTACTCTTTTGCCATTTAGTGTAAACTTTAGTAATCAACAGATAGAGAGAATAGGAGAATTTGCTAATGAATAGCAATACGTGTACGTTAAGATCATGTGATCTTTTTGGTCATGTGATGCATCATTGGTTTTGTATCTAGCATCTACGTTTGCTTATATAAAAATTATTTTAAAGTTCAGCCAATAATGGGAGATATAAACTTAGCTGGTGGTTTTTCTCTACTGTTATCTGCTCTATAAAATCAGACAGATTTGTTCCACCAGTGTTCTTTTTAAGTATTTTTTTTTTCCTAATTTGATTGCCAAATTATTTTTTATGCTGTCTTTTTTTTTAATTCTATGACATCACTAAATAATGATTACACTACTGAAAAAAGGGATCACATAACTGCTTTCAGAGTAAACTCTTTTCTTATAGCGTTTTGTACTCTATTTTCTATCTTTTCTTGAGTAAATCAAAGTGATCTAAAAACATTTTTAAAAGTTTCATTTCCCTAAATAATTTTCCCAGCACGTTTTATGTGAGTCACCCACATGTTACCATACCTACGCAGATCCTTGCACATTTAAAAATGCACTTGTGCACAAACTATAAAATTCATTAAAATTTCTTCACGATTCCATTATAGTTTCAACAGGATATAAAATAAAGCTCCACAATCTCTTTTTACAAATATATACCAAAAGAACTTTACTCTGCCAAGCTAAAACAAAGGAATAAACATTAAATGATTCAAAGACGAATATTAAATTACCATAGTTCTTTCTAATTGATCTCATTTAATATACCTTATTGTCACTGCTATGTCTTTTAATTATTTATAATGAACTGGGATTATGAAACAATACTTAGTATTCAATCCAAAATAAATTTCAACATTAAAAAGTCTACAAAAACAAAGCTAAATTTTATTATACAAAAAATAATTTTACAATTGTACTATATTTCATAAATATATTATGAAAGTCTTTACTTAGATACTAAACCAGTGGTGGCTTACTTTTATTTTTTGTGATTTAGTGCAAATATAGAATAAAGATATTGGAGTTTAAGAGACCATAGCTCTGTTCTGCCATTTCCAATACTTAAACTTCTTATAAACTCCAGAGCACAAACCAGTAAATTATTTTATGATTTAAACTCTTCTCTTGTTTGATAGTCTTATATATATATGTAAGCATAATACCCGTTATAAAAAATATATTTTAAAATACAATATTGCTTTTACCGTTAATTATTTATTTATATGTATATATTGTTAAAAGAAGGTTGTCTTGACAACAGATTGATATTGTTGATTGTATTGATATTGGTATTGTCTAAGTGTTGACTGATTTTAATGATATATATATAGTCAAATGGCTTTAATGCTGGGAAATTCATAAGAAATGCAAGCACGGAAGTCCCAGAACTGGAATTGAGATCCAAGAACTTTATATTCAGAATCTGACTCTCTACCAAAAAATGACAATAATAATAAAACTTGCATATAAATAATACATGAATTAATATGTTCGTGCCTATATATTTACAATCTGAGTTAAAAAGCATTTACATTTTCACAAGATATTTTAATATGTCAATCTTCATGCCACCTTGAATACTTTCATGACATCTTTAAAATATTGATGGAGAGCTATACTCCTCAGAGAAAAAGGCTTGGTTTTAGAGTTTTAGGATATTTAAATATTTTAAACTATGTACAGCTGATCTTGCATATTCAGATTACTAAAGGAGATATTGTAATTCTATTTAAGTAATAACTTCTTTAAAAGTAAAGGGAATGAGAAAAAGTGATTACAGTAGTTTGCAGGTATGGATTAGATGCAAATCTATCATTTTTAAATATTACTAGTGTAAATAATTAAAACACCCATTTTATACATTCTACGCAATGCAACAATTTATTTATCATGCTTATAAAATAGTAGACTGTTTCGACTATTCAATAGTCTTCCTCAGAATCTCTTAGTATTTTTGTTTTTAAATATTCTTCTAGGAATTAGCTTTTAATTGTTAGGGTATATATATATATATGCAGTATTTGTTAATGGTATTTGTAAATTAATTAATACATTATTTCATTTTTCTTACTATAATATTAAGTACAGTTCTTTTTCCTACTCTATCACTATTTATTGTAAACTTGAGTTATACAGAGTTATCAGATAATACAGCAATTTAATCTTCAGACTAGATGTCTTTCTCTTCTATCAGTGAGGAGTTAAAGCTGATTTCCAAATGCATAATTTGTATTGAGTTCAGCTTAAAATTTTCTAAGACTTGTGGATATTTTATCATCACTTCCCAGTTTTCAGAAGTTAAAATGAGATGATGGTATACATTATAGAAGTATGGAAAAAAGATGAGATATCAATAAATCAGTACTTTTTAAAAGTCAGCTCTGATAGGTAAGTATACAAGATTGCAAAATTAGTCAATTGTTAATCCACAAATAAAAGCAGCATGTTTTAATTCAGATTTGTTTATCTGATTATTCTTTAAGAAGAATTTTAGTTTATCACATATATATAACCCAATTTTCAGGACACTTTGAATTAAATTCTTTAAGTGACCCTATTTAACGATCATAATTTCTGTGTGTGTGTGTGGCCAGTAAAAATTGTTTGAAATCAAAATAGATTACATATTTTTATTAAAAGTAAAATATCAGAATACCATCTACAAAACAATTTAATTAATCAACAAGGAACAAGAAGGAGAAATGAATGATGTAAAGAGAGTTCAGATATATTATAAGAGTAGCATTTGATTATCTGAGTAAACCAAGTTACATAGTTAGAATGTAATTAACATATGATGACATTAATTACCTTATTTGGAATCAAATTACAGCCATGTCAATGGGTACTGTTTTTTGTGTTGGTCTTTATTATTTTGAGGTTATGTCTATGAGTAAATGCAATGCACAGATTTCTGCAATCTACTGTAGTTAATCATGATTGTTTTTCATCTTAGATAGTGATTGGTTAGGCTAATAACAAGATCTGTGGTTGATTAATTATTTGGTTAGGTGATGAGGACAAATTCTTATATATAATTCTAAATAAAATTGAAACTTAATTGGGAATATGTTACCTTTTTAATATCAACAACAATGGTATCATATGATTTTTTATTACAAGAACATACAAGAAGGTCATGTGATTTTGTTAGTATTAACATACCTATCCAAAGGATAAAAAGAGCCTATAGATGGCATAAAACTGAGCTCTCCAAAATACACATAATAACCTGGTGCAAATAAATCGATTTGTTTCAAAATTTTAGAGTTTTTATTTTATTTTATATAAATTTCATATTATTAATTTTAATAGTATAAAGGAACAAAAAATAGCCACTAGATATATGAGTGCATTAATTCCAATTTTGAATAAGTTTTTGCTGATTAAGCATAACCAGGGGATATTGTATCATTATATCACTGGGTATTTATTGATTATTCAAATTTACAAAATAAGATGAAGAGAACAGTTTTTTAATGAAATGCTTTTATTTAATTTAAAAATTGTATGTTTTCTATTTCTATCGAACAAATTTTCTTCAAATTTTATAAACATTGTAGGTATTCATGACATTGCAATATGACATACAATATTTCTAGGCTAACCAGTTTAACAATGTTGGTGGGTCAAATTTCAAAATGTGTAGATATCAGCTAGATAAGTTTTCTGCAATGTGTAAATAGGTTACAGTAGTGTTTTTAAATACACTTTCATTGAAATTTCATGACTAATTCACTAAAAAGCATTTATAGTTAATTAAAATAGAAAGAAAAAGAAATGAAGGATGAAAATCTTAATATCTCTTGATTATTTAATTAAAATTTGCTGTTTTTTTAAATGCTGCATTCATATAATACCTATAAATTTCATTTCAAGTACTGGAAATATGATGACCTTATTTAGATTCTTCATTTTTAAAATTGAATATGAATAAAACAGACAAAACTCTCCATACAGTAGTGCCACTCAGTGCCAGCCAGAGTAATCAATGGATGCCAGAAGGCTTGTGCATAAAATCCCTATCTAGTGCCTATTCATCCAATATCCCCAGACTAGTTTCTGGCTTGTGACCATCAGTGAGTAGCTAGTCTGGGGATATTGGATGAGTAGGCACTAGATAGGGATTTTATGCACAAGCCTTCTGGCATTAATTGATAGTGGCACTACTGTATGGAGAGTTTTGCCTGTTTTAATAACAGTAATGTGCTAGCATAAGAAATAGTGATCATGTGTTGAATATGAATAATTACGAATTAATACATAATATATATATAAACACATAATTTGATGAGTAATACACTAAAAAACAAAAAAAAAATATTTTTTTTCTTCCACCACAATTTTAGTTGTAATATTTAACCCAAAAGTGTTGAATGTACTTAAATTAATTAGTTCAATTATATTTTTAAAACCCGTATTGAATTAATTAATTTATATATACCCCACAGTTTTATTTCAAGTTAAAAGTACCAATTGAAAATTGTGATTGAAGAAAAAAAATTTTTTGTTTTTAAATTTTAATATACATTACACAACAAATTAAAAAAAATATATATTTTTATAAAATATTTTATAGGTATAAATTATTTTTTAATATCACTAATGAATTAAAAACGTCTTCAAAAATTTAATTCAAATGAGCTAGCAAGCATTATTGAACAATAAAGTTCTTGGAAATCATGTAAATTTTGTAAATTAAGTAATCATTTCTGAATTATATTCTCTTGAATACATTGATAATTTTAAACGTATTAAACTTCTTATCCATATTTTTGATTAATGTACTGATATAATCACAAAGTTGGATATTTGTAAGTGACATGTCATAATGGAAGCCTATTGGCTGTAGCAGAAACTATTTTAAAAAATAAGAGTATTCAACTACAAATTTATCCGATGCATAAATATATCATACATTTTTGTCAACCCTAATAATGTTCATATTTTTAAACATATTTATTTGATTATATAATCATCATATACAATCCATGTCAATACCATTAGCAGAGTTGTGTCAATAATATAAATTTGATTCATCAAATTGGAAAACACAATCCACACATGCAACGATATGTTCATT
The DNA here is from genome assembly GCA_028023455.1 of Epiperipatus broadwayi. Taxonomy (NCBI): domain Eukaryota; kingdom Metazoa; phylum Onychophora; class Udeonychophora; order Euonychophora; family Peripatidae; genus Epiperipatus; species Epiperipatus broadwayi. The sequence goes on along the minus strand of JAQFVV010012603.1, from coordinate 1,360,788 downwards.
ATTAAATGGGAAGCCATATCTATATCTATAAGAAGCAAACTTATTCCATCCACAAATTTAACATGATATACACTAGATAAGTACAGTAATGATTATCACAAATCTTTTATTAAACTAAAGATTATTGCTAATCCAGATATGAACTTTAAATCTTAATTAAAGATTAATATACATGTTATTTAATTAAACACAAACACATGGAGGAATTCAATCTCTTTTTTTTTTCACGTATAATATCTTTTATAGATGTCTCAAGAATATGTGGAGAAATAGAGGTTATACTATAACTCGTCTAAAGACTTATTTTTGGAAGTTACATATCTCTCTATTAGCCAAATTATTTTTACAAAAAAAATAAATTAATTAAATGATTAGTTATTTGGAAGTTGTGATGTTGGATCATCAGAAATGATAGACTAAACTCAGATTCAGACTTTTTCATTATCCTATCATAGCAAATTAAATCCCTAGATTAGCATCATAGTTAGCATCAAAACTCAATGCTTGTATAATCATCCATGTCACTTGCTTATAAAAATATAAAGACCCGTATTTCAGAGTTCTTTGCAAAGCCTTTTTTTTTTAAAGAATAAAATTACAACATTATAGATACTAATAAATAGAAAACTTCAAAGAATAATTGATTCTTGCAAAAATCAATTTGTTCATTGATTACTTTTATGAATACTTTTGTTGTATGGAAAGCCCAATATTAAATTCTTGATTTTAGAATATTTTAAAGAATCATTGCAGACAGTATATAATAATAATCAAATGGTTTATTTAGGTTCATAAGAAGTTCAAGCACTGGAGACAACTGGGCTCTAGGGTCTGTCACTATATCAAACCACACAGAGCAAGATGTATAAATTAATTGAATGAAATATTGCTTGCTTGGGAGTTCATAAGAAGTTTGAGTATCAGAAGTGGCAGGACTGGATCAGTGATCCATGGACTGTGAACTTCAGGGTTTGTGATAATATCAGTGTCAGAGAAAAATAAATAGTCAAATGATTTATTGCTTAGGAATTCATAAAAAGTTCAAGCACTGGAAGTGACTAAACTGGATGAGATCCATGGAACTGGATCTTCAAAATCTGCCACTGCATCAATCAACCCAGAGCAGTCAGAGATATTAAGTAGCTATATTTTCATTTAATTATTTTAATATATGAATTTTTTCTACAGTACTGGCTTTTTCATAGCTGCACTCCATTATGTAATATATAGGGGTTTGAACTCAGACTTTCATACGATCCTCAACTATCCTCGTTATCTCGTCATACTGCTGACACACTTGATCACACACATGTCAAAAAGATAAATTTCGTGGTAAAACAGCACTCATCAGTTGGTCCAGATTATCATCTCCACACATATATGCAATCAATGTCCAGCTTATATTAAGATAGCCAATCTTTATGCTTTAATGGACAGGCTTCAATCCACTCCATCCCAGAACTCTTCATCCATCATTTCATTGAAAATCTGACGATGGAACGCTCAAAGCCCACATTAATGCCAACCTTCTCATCCTATTGGAATAAAAAAGTTCTACTACTATTCATTATGAAAATAACGGATTTAAATTTCTTTTCAACAATACTTATAATTTTGACCTAAAAGAATGAAAACAAATAGGGTTCTAAAAAGATAATGAATATTGACCTAAATCTGTTCTCTGTATGCAGACTATGTAAATCTATATTAACATAAATCTGTCTGAACTGTTTTTTACATATTGCTTTAAATATAATAATTAAGTCTTTTAAAGATGTATTTATTACTTTTAACGTGAAATTAACTAAAAACAATGGCACGATCTATCGATAGACGAATATCGCTATTCTAAAACCTCATAACTATGAAAATTACTTTGAAAATTAAAAAAGAAGTTTTAATCATATCTGAGGCATCTAAATTGCTATAATTCAACCTTTAGATATTAATTAGAAAAGATATTAAAGAATCTTAAAATTGTATGTGATCACGTGCAAGTGGAAAATGTTCAATTAATTCCTACATTAGTAAATAAATAAATTTGCGTATTTAATATTTACCCGTGTGTGTGTGTGTGTGTGTGTGTGTGTGTGTGTGTGTGTGTGTGGAAATATATAATAGTAAGAGCAAACCTTCATTTTCAGTTTGGTGATTTGAATTTCTGCAAAGGACAACGAAAATAATTTGGAGACAAAAATTTCAAATATTTTTTTTAATTACTTATAGGCATTATTCCCTTTAATTATAACTTAGCAAATACTATTTGCTTTCTTACATTTTTAAAATTGAATTTCAGTTTTTCACAAAGTTGATATTTGTTACATTTAACAAACCTCGTTTGGTTCGAAACTAATAATAATAATAAATTACTTTTAAAACAAGTTTTAGTCCAATTACAGTGATAATTAATTTTTTTAATTTTATTTATGCTAGATTTAAAATGATTTGTAGATCAAGTTACAGTTTGTTATCAGTTACGTTAAAGAGGTTTGCCGCAACGGAATAAACAAATATCTAGAAATAAATCAACGATGACTATAATTTTTATTTTAATTAAAAAGGTTTTAATTAAAACATATTTGTTAATTTATACATCAAAATACAAAGTTAGTTAATATCTTGTAAGTAAACAGGCAAATAAATGATTTATTGCTTTGGTGTTTATAAAAGTTTGACTACCGGAAATGACCGACCAGATCTGCATCAGTGAACCTTAAATTTCAGAGTCTATTACTCAGTTACTTTACCAAACTTTACAATGAAATCATGTGATCGTTTGAGCATCTGTAATGACAGATCGGACTTCAATTCAAAAACATTAGATTTTGAGTTGGACACTTCACGTTAATTCACGCAGGTCAAAAGTAATGGACCTGGAATTTGTTAATTTATCTGCTCATAAAAAAGTTTCATTTTAAAGTTGTATTTATTGATCAAAAAACGATTTGCATCAAGTTATAGGTCATATTAAATTGTAAAAGATAAAGGTTTAGATTGGATAATTTTTTTTTTTTTTTCATTCAAACTTGAACATTATAGGCAAATACTTAATTTGACAATGAAAGATAGTATTGTATGATGAGTAGTATTAATCAACCAAAAAAGTTATAACAGTTTGATAATAAACAAATTACAAACATGCAGTCAAACATCTACAATGATGACAAGAAGACCAAACTCTCTACAAGTGGCTGAGGTCGATCTCTGTTTTTAATTTTTCCCAGATTATTGTGAAACAAATTTCTATTTCCTCAATATTAGACTGAAGATGGGGTGGGTGGGGGGACTTTTGTGAGTGTTGTTTAAGAAGATGATGGAGATCTACTTAGTAAACAGATTGTAATATGATAGTTTTGTAAGGCCAATGAAATAAAAAATATTCTATTCTTTCCTCTTTATGGCTACCAAAAGGATAAATAACATCTATCTAAATTTGCATTAATCATTCTCTTGAAAAGAATTAGTATTAGTTGACAATTATTGCAAACTATATAAAAAAAGATGTTTAACTGCTTGTTAGGTCACGTAACATTTGAACACAAATAAGGGTTGTGCTTCAATCTATCATTAGTTCTATTATTCAACAACTATGCTAACTATATAGGTAAGCACAAGCTCTCCGGAAACTAAGAGCACTAGAGATAATAGGTTGAGCTTTGATTCAGGAACCTTCAGTTCTTAAGTTTGTCACTCATTTGATTATAACCACTAATAGTTAGTCATGACTTGGTTCAATTTACATGGCACACTTTATTCTGACCAATTAATGATAGAATTTATGTCATGGCTTTTAATGAGGTTTTAATACCCTTAATATACTTAACATTAATGTGGATAATATATAGATATAAAAATTAGAAGTTATTATATATACACACAGATATATAAATACATGTTAGTGCAAGTGAATTGTAGCACAATAGATGTTTGTTTTTCATGATTCATCACTGATGAAACAATATAAAAAACATTTCACATCTTTATTAACACCCACTCACACACAAACATTCAATTATAAACATGAAACCTATTTATAGTAAAATATTTTAATTTGCTAAAAGCTTGTACCCCACTCAGTTTCTACAAATAATTGACAAACATTCTATTAATAGACTGGTATGTGATCTATTAAGAATTATTTGTAATAAAATGCAATCCTAAGTATTTGATAGATATGTAAATTTTTAAATAAAAATAATAATATATGTTACGTTCAAAGATAGATTAAATAAAGTAAAAAGTTCTATGATAAACAGTATTTTCCCCAACATATACTGAAACAACATAACTTTTCATTCTCTTAAAGAATATTTGAATTTCTTTATTATTAATAATTTAAAATAAAATTCTGATTTTTAATACTTTTAATTATTTGTACTACACATTTCAACGGCCATATTTGTTATTTGTAGTTTTTTTCAATGTTTTTATTATACATTATTTTCGACTCTCTAGTATTCTCCTTAAAAACTAACAATTGATATGTATTTCTATATGACATATTAAATCACTTATCTGTATCATTTGTATAATATGAATGATGTAATCATTTTTTTTCTTAGTCATTACATTACTCTTCATAGTTTCAGTGACTTGTCATTTAAAAAATATATTAAATCAAAAATCAGAAATTTGTAAATTTGAATTCATAATTTTTTCACATGCCCACTTGTATGACTGGCAATGAATCATAAAACTATTTACACATGCATTCAATTAATAATATAAACCTAATACAATGAAAGCTTTATATTACATATGTAAATGGGCTTTCTATTTCTCTCTTAGTTTATTACTCTATTGACTTTTTCATAACTACGTTGTTTTATTTTTATGTTAATTATTTGTATTGATGTCTTAATATGGATACATTTTAAATAGTATCACAAATATATACATAATGTGTTTTAATGAAAAGGTGACTGGGTTTTTTTTCTCCAAGGTGCTACAATGGCTTCTCTGACTTAATACATATGTTTTATTGTAATATAGACTAGTTATTCACCATAAAAAATTTAAGATGCTACCATATCTAGATCACAAGTTTAACATAAAATATAATACTATGGTTAGTACAGTAATACATAATGGATTAATGTGCTAACATTAAAGCAAGAAATACTGTTACTGAAATGTTTGAAATAATTCATTCTGTTTGAAGAAGTGAAGCAATGAATGTCATGGATGTTTTCTAATGGTTTTCAAGATGGCGGAAAGAGCATTGAAGATAGTCGATGAAAGTATTAAATACATTTTCATATTTCATATCATAACTTGTGATCCAGATATACTAGGATCTTAAAATTTTTGTGGTGAATAACCAATGTTGCTACATAATACATACATTAATTCACAGGTGACACTGCAAACATCTTGAACAGAGAACCAGTCATTTTCTTATTAGGATGCACTATATATGTGCCAAAAATATATGTAGTATTTTTAAAAAGTTTCAATTATTTGTGTGAAAGCTTGAATTCTAAAGACTGTGAAAACAGAGGGGCTACTGTTTAATTTGCATAAAATATAAAAGAGTAATAAAATATTGATTATTTATTTCTGAACATACCATTAGATATCTCTTAAACATCACACAATCCTACTATATTAAATTGAGCTATTGTGGCATACATTTTCAGACAATAGATTGAAGCCATTTTGTACAAAGTGGCATGTTTTTAATACATAAATATAAATTTCCTATAAATAATTTAAGTAAGGATTTAAAACTTGCTACTGATTAGATCATCATCATCATTAAGCATTCACAAAAAATTATGGCTATTACAACTCCAAGACAAAAAAAGATGGAATGGCAAATAATAATATTAGTAAATGAATTTTGTAATAATAGTACAAACAAATCTATGAAATACAAATATATTCACATCAAATAAAATATTCATTGTAAATTAATTATTGTAATAATAATAAAACAATGAAATATTAATGGTGTGCTTTGGGTTTCAAAATATCTACTCATGACTATATTACAAATTATTGAATAAAAATTAGGTAAGTAAATAATATTTTAAATTTACTTTTAATGTACTTTATTTATACATACATATCATTAAAATTTGTTTTGAATTATGTAATAAAGAATATAGTTGGGCAGTACTTTTTTGCTGTAAATATTATTTTATACTATGAAAATGATATTGCTTTCATGATGTTAGCATTCTATATCATCCGTAGTGTCTCAAAACAGTCACCATTAAAAAAAAAAGGCAGATATTTTAAAAAATAGAATGGTGAAAAAAAAAATTAAAATTACTATAATGAATACTTGTTTATTGAAATAGTGAGTACAAACTGATAATGATCAGTATAGTTCAAATCATCATATAAATAATTATTGCAAATGAGAGAATATCTCATTGAGACATTTAAGTGACATCTGAGCTTTTTAGTGACAGATAGTTCATAGATATTTATTATTGTTGTTACAGTTGATTTTGGAACTTTAATCCTGAATTTGCAACTTTACTGTTGTGCAAAACAAGAGAGAGCAAAATGACATTTTAGAATAATTAATATACATACTTGTTTAATTTATAATTAGAAGTGAATATTCTTATTTCATTTTGTATTTTGTTTTAAAAGAGATAGACATAACCAGTGTGTCTCAATGAAAAGTTGATTCGATCTTTTTGCAGGACATCTGCACTGCCATCTCTCAATTAGTATATGTATCAACATAGTTTAGTTATGCATCACAAAATTTAAAACATTAGCATGACTGGATCTTGACTTACGACACAAAATGTGGCAGTGTGTTTTATATCTTTTTAGATTTTCTTCAAACTCTTCTTGCCATTGCGAAATATTGCTAGCCATTTGAAAATATTCTTGTGACTCAAAACTTTATTGTCACACAGTTTTGATTATTTAAAATGCTTTGTAAAATTTTTGCCCAATTAAAACAAAATTTAATATTAGTATATTGTTCCATTATAGGTTAAAGTGCAAAACAACACGCTGCCATATTTCATGTTGTAACTCACAATTTAGACATGCTAATACCTTAAACTATGTCACTAAGTAATACATGCATTGATTCAGAAATGATGTTGCGGACATCTTGAAGAACCATTCACACTTACCTTTTCAATAGAATGCACTGTTTCATATGATTTTGCTATAGAATTTATTTGTAATCAAAATATGTATTGCTTATTTTTTTAAAAGAAATTTACTTTTGAAACAACTTTTTTTTTTATCTCAATAATAAATTTTTACTTTATAATTTTAATTTATGGCAGATAAAAAACTTTTTAATTTAAAAAACAAAAAGCCTGAAAGTCATATGATAATTTGCTGTGACTGAGAACTAATCATTTTACAACTATTGTCACAATAATATAAAAAATAGGTCAAAGGTTAATTTTTATTTTATTAAAGAATACAAATATTTAAATGGTAAAAGCAATAATATATAGCCCAACTGATTTCTTGTTAAAATTTCCTGAATTTATATAAATTTGATTTCATTTTTTTAGGGCTTCAATTCTAAAATATTTCTGCAAAAAATAAGTCTCTTTTTCATTAATAATAAGTCTTAATGAATATAAAAGTAAATTATTTTTATTTAAATCTATGGGTTTTTTAAAATTTTTTGGACTATGACTCAAATTGGAATCTACCAACTTCATTTGCAACCCACAAAACAAATCCTGTATTTAGTAGTATTATTTAGACGAATAAAAATATTTAAGTACTCTTTATTATCTCATTGTGTAAATAAGGTGCAAGATCCTATATATCAGGGGTGTCCAAGATGTCAATCACAAGGTCTTTGGAAGTTGATTACAAAACTGATGTGAACATTGACATATTAGAGTAATAAATTCAGAACTGATTTGAATAATAAAAAATAAAAAATTCAAAATTATTCTTGTTTAAAAATAATTAAATTTAAAATAATACCTGTTGTTATTGTCGATCTCAAAAATAAACCCAGGTTGGAAGAAACTGAAAAGAATTAAATACAATTCTAAAACAATAATTTTTTTTTTCTCTCGACATTTTCTTGAATTTTTTTTAAAATTCAGGCCCAGCTCAGAGGTAATTTAATAATTGTAATTTAATAAATATTTTATAAAGCAACATGGATAAATTGTAATACTAGAGGGAACTTAGGTAGTTTAATAGTAGTCATAGTAAAATATCTTCAGCAGTTCATAACTTATAGAAAAAAAAAACATCAATTCGTAAGTATCTTCTAAAAACAACACTAATATTTGTGAATTCCTAAAAAGCCCTTATAAAAAAAAAAAACACCAATTCATAAGTACATTCTAAAACATCAGGATTTTGAACTGTTATTTTTTTCTGTTCCAGTTTTGGTTCTGACAAAAATAACATTTTTTAAAATAGTTTTTGGTTCAAAACCTTGAAAAAAAACATAGTCCACCCTCAGGTACACTTTCACCAAAAAAGTCACCCCTAACATCTAAAAATTTAGCTACCCATGCTATATATGATAGCCAAATTCTAAAATTGTAAACTATGATAGTACTCAGCTCACAGAATAGTACTGGTTTTGAGAAAACCTTCTTCATCAGCTGTGCCAAGTCCTAAATATCACTAGCTACAAATCAAAATAAGATTAAATTTTATATATGTTAGTGTTTTCACAGAAGATTAAAAATAATTATGAAGAGACTTCAAACATTAGTTTTAATATTGTGCATATCTAGCCTTCGGTTTGAGTTTTAATTATTTTCTACAATAGTTAATATTTTAAATGTTAGTTAATGTATTTTAAAAATCACAAAATAACTATAAAATTGATTAAGACATATATATATATAATTGATTGTCCAATTTTTTTCCCCTTACTACATTAGTTGTTTTGATTTCTATAACAACATTAGTGCTTATAAAAATTAAACATATTTTTATTAATTAAAATATTAAATTCAACAAAAATATATTTGGAATGTAAAATAAGTTTTCAAATTAAATTAAAACTTACTATAATGAGCATTATATTTAAATATAATATATATTTCATCATTTATATTTTCATAGAAGAAATATATAAAGATTGACTAAAGAAAATATATACAAAAATAAAATAAAATACAAAATTACTTGTATGTAAAATTACCTTTATAGTTCAATCAGATGACTTGTTTTCATCAGAAAGAAAGAATATAGTAAAATGATAGTTTTCAAAAATTACATATGCAACATATTTGACAACGAAACCTTATTGGTTAAAAGATTTTACAAAGGAAATTTAATCAACCAATGGCAAGTTTATATTTTAAAGTAGAGCAAATAAACCTATTTAATTTTTTCATTGCTGACTTTATATACTAACTTGGTTATTCCTTTGGCATTATTATGAATTAATATTATTTAATAATAATCACTCTTTAACTGTTTTTTTATTGGTTTACAATTTTTAATGGATTTATATCATAGTTCTCATTTTTGTGTATAGGTGGGAGGTATACACAGGTAACCAGAAAAAGTTTGAAATCACTCAGACTTGACATGGTTCAATGGAAACTTTTCACATTATACTTATCACGAAGAAAAGTAAGAAATGAAAACTTACTTCTAAATTTTAAATATTTATTCATAGTAAAAAAGTATAACTCTGCATTGTATCAATTACATAATTTGTTATGTAATTAATATAAATAAATTTTGATAATAAATGAAATAACATATAGGTATGCAATTATATTTATCACTTTAGAAAACTATGATTATAACAACAACAACAAAACAATTTTACAATTAAATATAATACAATCCCTGTAAAAATAAAGCTAGTACTATTTTAAAAACATATTTAAAGTAAAAACTGGCTTTTAAAAGTAGACTAAATGGAAAACTAAAATTTTAAATTGAATTTTTAAGCTATATCTGGAAAGATTTATATATATATAATAGAACTTTTGTTATCCATTGGCTGATTTATCACCGGATGTCTGTCAAACATCATTTAATCCTAATATGCTGTAATGCATTGCATTGTTTATCTTGTGTTTTTCAATCTTTGTTTACAATGGACTGGATGCAGTTACAATTTAGTTTTTGTTTTACATTTTAACAATTTTTATTTTGTAAACCCACTGAAATAATAGTTAACCATAAATTATCAGTATTGATAATACTGTAAAAAAATTTGAAATAGTCCATTGCTTAAGAAAAAGTATCAAAGTGCAGTGAGTTGTCCAAAGTACAAGAAATAGTACATACTATGCAAATCTTGCTTTTGGATAACATTTATGTATCGCTTTCCAAATGTTGAGGGGGGGGGGATTATGAAGCAAGATAAATTGACTTTTTTTGTAAAGAATATCAAATTATACTTTTTTCAAAATGGATATTACAAATACAAGATCAACGCAAAAATATATTAAATATATATATACAATATGTGATAATGAAAATGTGACTGGTTCTCTCCAAGCTACTTATAGCACCATCTCTGAATCACATGTGAATTATGTAATGATATAATTTAGCTATTCACTAGAAAAATTCATTGGTGCTAGTCCCTGAATCATGAGTTATAATATGTGGCCGTGTTTTGTATCTTAACTCATGATAAAAATGTCCTAACACTAAATTTTGTTCTAAATTGAGCAGAACTGTTGAAATGATTTAAAGTATGTACAGCAGTAAAACCCGTGAGTTACAAGGACATTTCAAAGTGGATTGCATGATTTCATGATAACAGAGAAAGCATTGAAGATAATCTACAATGGTACAAAACATACTCAGATCATAATCCAAATATACTAGAACCTTAAATTTTTTTGTGGGTATCTAAACTATGTCATTATGTAACCTCTGCAGTGATTTAGAGTTGATACTGCAGGTAGCTTAGAATGAGAACCAGACACATTGTTTATATATATTTACTACCATTTATTTTAAAGATCCAGTAAAAGTAAATAATACTTAAATCTTAATAAGATATCATTAAGTTAGGTATTGTGCAATAAAAATGATCAAGTCTGTGTATGTGTATAGTACAAAATATCTTTTTATTCAAATAACCATAATGCTCTTAATTATAACAGACAATTGACATTAAGTTAATATGGCAGAAGTGTATTATTATCAGAAAATAAAAGCTAGAGACACATTAAACATTACTAAGGATATGATAAAGACCTGATAAAACCAAATTAAGTTTTTTCCTTACTTGAATTAATTATATTTATACTTATAAATTAAATGTAGTCTTTTGTAATACAATGATTTGATTTTATTATTTGAATATATATGCAGTATTAACACTAAAACTCTGTCCTAATAAACAGCAGAAAAAAAAGCATATACATCACTATAAAAAAATCATTTTATAAAGTTGATGTGATGTGACACTGATAAAATTATTTTATTTCCATTTTCCTCTTTCATTTCTAGTACCCAGAGATAATTTGTCCTATAAGTTATTTTAGCATATTCACCTGGGTCTCGTTTTATGCGGATTTATTTAACGTGATTCATGTTTCTTTGGAAGTCGAACTCCGATAATGCGCTATTACTTTAAATAATAAATTTTGCGCACTATGTCATATTGAAAGTAATAGCACATTATTGGAATTCGACTTTCATCTTAATAATTTCAATATTTTCAGTGCTTTATAATAGTAAGATTTTATGCAATAATGAAATTAAAATCATGATTTCCACATTTTATGTATACCCACATTAAATTTTACAAGATTATAATGTAAATTTGTTCAAACATTGTGCGTGTTAATTTTGCATTTTAAATCACATTGTTTTTGCTTTTTAAAAAAGAATGTAATCAATTATTAATCATTTAGTGTCCGCAAGTTTATTTTTAATTATTTTCTTAATAATGACACTAATCACGAATGTGCTCTTAAATTCCAATGAGAGCTAAATGGTTATATGTCTGGATATCGTGAGCTTCATAAACAATTAATAAAATCATCATCTCAAAGATTAATTACTAGTTATGTTGTCACCAGAAAACCATTAACACAACATGAGAGTGAAGTTGGCAGTAGTTGTATTTCCTCTTGTGAAGAATCTGATTTTTTACAAGTTTGCAAACGAATCTGTTTATTGGCAAGTAGCGATAATAATTAAAATGTGTATAAAAAATATCAATTACTGTACTGTAAATTATGCATAAAAATATATTGTTTTGAATAAAATTAAATATTATAGTTAAAAAAAGTTTGTCTTGTATCAATTTTTTTCAAATTTGAAATTTTTTAGTAGTCATATTTTATATTCTTATTTTTTTTTGCGTGAATTTTAAAGTAATTTTACATTGGTGCTTTGCTTTTATGCGATTTTTGAAAAATCACAGTCCATATCCCCCCTTTTTCAAGGTAAGTTACGTCTATTTTTGTGCGTGTTTTCTGAGGAACCTATCTATCGTGTAAAACGAGACCCAGGTGTATTTAATTTACATTAAAAAAACATAAGCAATTAATATTTATCTTTTAATTCATTAATTTCTTTTAGTTTTGAATAGAAAAATATTTATTAATTTGGTATATGAATTTTTTCAAGTAGTTTAATTATTAATAATATATCACAAAGCATCATATAGGAATTTCAACCAGAAGCTAGAATTACTACTGGTTGTTTGATTAAGTATCTCATTGTTGCCCTGTAACCATATGTCTTATAATGATTTATGCTTTACATGTGTGCATGTCTACATAGGTTAATGACTGTTGAATTTCATTTACAAAGTAAATGAGCCCAATGATCACGTTGTGTTAAATCTATTAATAAGACTTCAGTGATATCTAGAAATTTCTATCATATTCATCTGATTTTATTGTTAGACTTGGAAAAAGAAAATTTGTTTGGAATTTAATAAGAAGTCTTTCTTTTTTTATACCATAATTTTTTAATTTGTATATTTTTGGTTGAACATACAGAAAGGATCTTGATTTGAGATAATTTTTAGATGATAGAACTATCTTGAGTTATTGGCAAATTTAATCTACTTAATGTTTTTTTATATACACTTCCTATAAGTCATCTTCTCTTATGAAATCCATTGGGGAAATATATGAAAGGATAGGAAACTGCAAAGAAATAGATTTGAATGTATTAATTACATTTTTCATGGTAATATTCAATTGAATATTCAGAATTATTTTTTTCAAGACAGACCTTCCAGACACTATCTTGCATTTTAAACATGTAGCGGAGTTAATATTTTCATTTGTTATTTAATCCATTGAATAATTTTTTTATTATTCAGATGAAATAATCAAATTTCTACAATATCGAAAAAACAATGTTATATTACTATCGTTATTATTATAGACTAGGACAGACATAACAATGTTACTATCATTATTATTTTGATGTTTATTACTATCATTATTAAACATCACATGATCACCATCTCATACTAGCATATAATTGTTGTATGGAGAGTTTTGCCTTTGTTTACTATCATTATTATTATTATTATTATTTTTTATTAATATTGTTTATGAAAAATTATAATCATTAATTAAACAACTATTTATTGTAAACATTTGTTTTAATTACAAAATATAAATTATAAATAAACAGTGACAATACAGAGTAATTATAATCGCATATTGTTTCAATGTATAATTGAAAACATATTGTTTTTTAAATTTTAATTTTCAGGATGAAGATTTTATTTCCTAAGCATTAAATAACACATGTGACCACCGAAGTATACACTGTTTTAATTTAGTTAAAGTTTGTAGTTGCTTTCATTTAAATTAATAATAAATACAAGTCGTTTTAAAAAAAATACGAAAATCACAATTACTAGCTTCTAAATAATTATTTTATCTGAATTTAATAATCCAATCAAACACGTTAAAAGTGGTTTGTGCCGTTTTACTCTGTTATTAAATATAGTTTTTTAATTTTTGTTTTTGTGAATTAATTAAATCATTTAAAAAAAAGTTATATTTAAAATTCCAATTAGATTATTTTTTTAAATATTTTCTTTTTAATTTTTTTTTTTTTTTAGAGATTATAAAAAGTTTTATTAAACTTATTGTGTATGAATTTTTTTATTGACGAAATGGTATGAATTAGAATCAAGTTTTTTGTTGCGCATCTTACAAATATCATGCCTTTGGGAACTACTACTTTTTTTGATAAAATCATAGTTCAAGAAAATGAAATAGTGCAACGAAGCTATTAATTCTTTGAGTATTATAAGAAATAGTTATGCTAAGATTAGCATTTGAAATTAAAAATGGACCGCACAGTGTTGACAATCTTAAAATATCTTTAATGCCATATGTACCCTCTATAGGGTAATCTTTTCTTCAATTAAAATTACAATAAAAATTATTTCAACTAAACAGTGAGGGTATAGCAGAATCAAATATAAAAACCCTCTATGAATTAATTGTATGAATAATGTGGCTGCAAGTACACCACAGAAGATTCACCATTCTTCTAATAATGCAACTATTCTTACAATTTCTGGCTTCTTATCAATTTTTGGGGAATTCTAACTAAGCAAAGTTTATCTAAAATTATTTTGAACCATATATCAAAGCAAACAATTTCTATTGAAAATTGTTTAAATGATATAGCAATCAACATTCAGGTTAATAGACTTTATATAAAATGTGACATGTTTTATATTGGTGTAGATCATCTCCAGCACTTTTTCTGCTATCATAAATCTTGAAAAACACTTAATGACATTCTTGTGATTAATAGCTTCATTATTTTATGCAGTTTGAATGCTTAAAACAAAGTGAAGTAGTGCCACCCAACACGAGCCTTAATAGTAAAAGGATGCAACAAGGTTTGTGCATAAAATCCTTATCTAGTGCCTACTCATTCAATATTCACAGACTAGTTTCTAACTTGTGGCTTTCATCAGTGAGGAGCCTTGGATCCATTGATTACTAAGGCCTGCACTGTGTGATACTACTATATGGACAGTTTGCTAGTGTTTCAACAGCTTGTATAAGTATAGGAAATGTAATCATATGGTGATTTAGAGGTTTTATAGCAATCCTGCCTATGAGATGTTAGTGACTGGTTTTTAAAAAACCAAAGACACCAAAATATATAGATACTGAACTGGATTAAGATCTATATGATTATAAAAGTATTCGGCCCATGGTTTAATAAGATATTAAATATTAGCTTTGTGTTTATGCATTTATAGTGAGTGCTAGTATTGAATTACAGAAGACCAATTAGTATATTTTTCAATTTGAAAGATGTAATATTATAGAATCTACTATTATAAAATCACATTTTCATAGAGTTGGACTTTAGAAAAGTCATTTTATGATGAACTTTTTTTTTTTCATATGACAAATGCGTTGACCGGGAAGCGAACCTGGGCCAGCTGCTTGGAAGGCAGCTATGCTAACCACTAGACCACCAATGCTTGACATTTTATGATTAACTTGAACATGATTTACATTGGAAAAGCAGACTTTGTTTATATTATAAAGATTACGTTGAAGATATTTTTGAAAAATGCAATATTAATTATATTCATTAGAAAGCTATGGTTAAACACAGAATATGATGGAAACTACAGTTAAACAATAGGTGATATGTGTGGGAATATTTATGATTGTATATTGATCTGTATAGTCATCACAAGTCTGCAGAACACAGAGGCAAAATTTGATCCATTGATTACTCTGGCTTGCACTGAGTGGAGCCACTGTATAAAGAGTTTTGCCTATATATTAACAGCTTGTATAGGCATAAAGAATGGTGATCATGAGAATTCTGCAGAAAGGAGTTTTCTGTTAACTGAAAAAGACTCTTTGATCATTGAGGCATTAAAAGAACTGAATAGGGTAAATTCATAATATCAACTCCATATATTCTTCTCATTGTAGCTGTTATATGATGTGACTATTAATATAGTAACAAATACAGATGGTGTGATCACCAACATGTGTAGAGCCAGCATGGTGAGTTTATGGGCTAATTCAATCTCTGAGTGTAAGATCAAAAAACATGGTCTTTCTTTTCAGTTTATTAACTGATCTATTAGAGTTTTTTTTAAAAATCAAGTTGAAGACAAAATTCAATTGTAGCCTTATTTCCAGGAGGCAGTAAAGTCACCAGCCAAGGCAACAATTGGTGGCTGAGGTTACCAAGAATCTTCCAATTGCAGTTCCCCGCTGCCACTTGATGATTTTTTTTGTTCAGATAACTACAACTATAGATCACTTTTAAATGAAGAAAGATTGCATAAATTGTAAGTACTGTCTAACATTAAGTTGGAAAGAAAATTATTTATGCAATAAGAAACAATGTGGAACTATTACTAAAAAGAGAGATGATATCATGAAATATATTTAAGAGTTCGATAAAGAATTATATAATAATAAAAAACAAAAAAATAAAGTATCTTCTGCAATTATTATATCATAGGAATTGCCTAATATTTTAAATGAAGAAATGAGATATGCAATTAAATTTTTGAAAAAGGAAAAGCTTCCCAGAATGATCTATTATTATTGATATTTTAAAAGAAGCAAGTGAAGAAATAGGAAGATTGTTGGTATATCCATATATTAGCTGTCTAAATAATAAAGATACGCAAGATGATTGGAAGAATTCAGTAGTAATATTGATATTTAAAGAAGATCATAAAGATAATATTAAAAATTTATAAGTCTTCTATAAAATCTTTATATAATATTTTACAAATCTAATTACAATCCGTGTATAGCAAATTTTGGATTTTAACTAAGCAAAAGAACGTACTAGATTTTAAATGGTTTTAGGCAGAGGATCTAATCCAAATATTGAGAGAAGTTATAGAAAGAACAATGAATATGAGATACGTTATGCTTTGGATATGTAAATTATGCAAAAACATTTGATTCTATAAGAATTTTTACAGTGATTAAAACATTGGATCATCAAAATATAGATCCAGAATATTATCATATTCTTAAGAATATTGGTCAAAATACAATAGTAATAATTAAATTACATGGTGATAGTAAGAAGATGAACATTGAGAAAGATATAGGACAGGGTAATTTCATATTTCCAAAACATTTTACATTAGTTTTATAATAAGCATTTTACAGATTAAAATAGGAAGCTAATGGAGTAAAAGTAAAGATGATGTGATTGTTTTTACAAATAATTTTTTAGAATATCAGGAAATGTTGCAAGAATTATTATATAAAAGTAAAAAAAAAAAAAAAGGATTAAAGATAAATATTAAAAGGACTAGAGTAATGTTCAAATGGATTTTCTCAGAAGAAAAAAAATGATGAGTGATAATGATGAATTAAAAGAAGTTAGCAACTACAAATAATTTGGTGAAATTCTTACAGATGGAAACATAATGGATAAAATTAATGATCCATGAAGTGATTTTGGTAAAAATAATATTAAAAGGAAATATTCCTATGTAGATAGATAGATAGATAGATAGATAGATAGATAGATAGATAGATAGATAGATAGATAGATAGATAGATAGATAGATAGATAGATAGATAGATAGATAGATAGATAGATAGATAGATAGATAGATAGATAGATAGATAGATAGATAGATAGATAGATAGATAGATAGATAGATAGATAGATAGATAGATAGATAGATAGATAGATAGATAGATAGATAGATAGATAGATAGATAGATAGATAGATAGATAGATAGAGATAGATAGATAGATAGATAGATAGATAGATAGATAGATAGATAGATAGATAGATAGATAGATAGATAGATAGATAGATAGATAGATAGATAGATAGATAGATAGATAGATAGATAGATAGATAGATAGATAGATAGATAGATAGATAGATAGATAGATAGATAGATAGATAGATAGATAGATAGATAGATAGATAGATAGATAGATAGATAGATAGATAGATAGATAGATAGATAGATAGATAGATAGATAGATAGATAGATAGATAGATAGATAGATAGATAGATAGATAGATAGATAGATAGATAGATAGATAGATAGATAGATAGATAGATAGATAGATAGATAGATAGATAGATAGATAGATAGATAGATAGATAGATAGATAGATAGATAGATAGATAGATAGATAGATAGATAGATAGATAGATAGATAGATAGATAGATAGATAGATAGATAGATAGATAGATAGATAGATAGATAGATAGATAGATAGATAGATAGATAGATAGATAGATAGATAGATAGATAGATAGATAGATAGATAGATAGATAGATAGATAGATAGATAGATAGATAGATAGATAGATAGATAGATAGATAGATAGATAGATAGATAGATAGATAGATAGATAGATAGATAGATAGATAGATAGATAGATAGATAGATAGATAGATAGATAGATAGATAGATAGATAGATAGATAGATAGATAGATAGATAGATAGATAGATAGATAGATAGATAGATAGATAGATAGATAGATAGATAGATAGATAGATAGATAGATAGATAGATAGATAGATAGATAGATAGATAGATAGATAGATAGATAGATAGATAGATAGATAGGTGGGGAGGTGAGTAGGCAGATAGATATGTAGTGAAGTAGATAGCTAGCTAGAAAGATAGATAAATAGGTAGACAGACAGCATAGAGAGAGATAGGCAGATAGATAGGTAGATAGCTAGCCAAATAGAAAGAACAATAGATAGGCTGATAGATAGGTAGATAGATAGATGGATAGATTGATAGGTAGGTAAATATATAGATGGATGGATGGATGGATATTGAATGGATAGATAAATACATAGATAGCTAGATAATAGATAGATAGATGGATGAATAAATGGATAGATAGATAGACAGACCATACATACTTACATATATACATAGTCATCTTTATTGCTAAGTAATAAAAAGTATATGTACATTATTATTTAGCAAATGTCATGGTTTAGCAAATAATCAATGAATTAAGTAATTTAGCAAATAAGTAATCTTCAGCAGACTAAATATGTGATATATGGCAGATAAGGTAGACAAAAAGAACTTTTAAATAGTTCACTGCATAAAAAAGATATCTACAGCATTTCATACTGGAAAAATGAAAATTAAAAGTAATATTCACTGACTAATCAATCAGTTTCTAGGTAGTGTGTAGTTTTCCAGTCTTATTTTACATTCTAGCTAAGAAAAAGTAAGTGGGTTATCTACCTGAAAAAAAATCTCAAGTTAGTTTTAAAAAATCAATTTTATTCAGATTAGATTGGAATCTAGGTCTTAATTTTGACAGGCTAGTCCACTACCATTGCACTACAAACTCTTGACAAGTAATATATATATATTAACAGTACATAATGTCCAATTCAAAAATAAAATGCCCCCACCTTCCTTCACCCTTAATAAGTTTAAACGAACCTATTATATAATTAATATATTATGTTTATCCTGATAAATTTTGTAAATATTTCCTTCAACAACAGCAAATAGTATTCTCTGGGTCATTTACTTTAGTAATTAGTTAATTTATGCAAGAGAAATCTAGTTTTTAATGAATAAGAAATCAGGTAATTATTTGAAAGAAAATTAATATTATATCTGAATATATGTATATTTTTTTTTTGCTCACAGACAGGCGCTTTTTTAAAAAAAGAAATTAAACATTTAAATCTGCATATGGACTTTGAATTGGACTTAAATAAAGGGGGAGGAGATCATGGACTCACAGTCCACTATATTAACCTGAACTTTAGTTGGTTATATTTTTTAAAAATGTGTAGGCGTGAGTGCGTATGGAATGAAATAAATTTATAATCATTTAAAAGGACAATAAAAACAAAATAAAATTAATTATTATAGTTTAACTTTTAAACAAGCGGATGTTTCTTTCTGGGTTGCTAATTTATGTATGCATTTAATCTTTTCTATTAGTCTTCATAAGAAAGTAACCGAGTCTTTGTGTGTGTGTGTGTGTTTCTTACTCTGTATAGTTTATCGCAATAGTAGACTAAAGAATTAAAGGTTCTTTGATTGAAACTTAATCGGTCACTTCCATGCTCGAAGGTCCCTTAATTTTGGGAACAATTAATCATTCAATTTTTTTTTTTTTTATATATTATTTTTCTCCTATTTTATCTTTTTTAATTAAGTTTTGACTTTTTTCTAATTGTCATCTTATTAATATTTTTATTAGCAAATAATTTAATTTACTAATAACTGATCATAGATTAAATCAACAACAAAATATTATATCATATGGAACAGAAGAAAACAGTTGTAAACTAGTTTCATATTCTATGTTGGAATTTTTATAAATAAGCAGAAAATCATTCATAGGAGTTAATGCCAATTTAATGGTGTCTAATAATAATCTTTCTAATCCCTTTTTTGCATTGCTTCATTCTTGTTTAAAACTTCTTCTATGTACTTAAACCCAATACTTTTTTTATAATCTTTGATTTTGTTAACCATTTTGACAGATCCACAGTCTTCACCAGAGCTAAATATAATTTTATACAAATATTAAAGTATATCATTAATACACTTACATACATATAAATGTTATATTATATGCATGTATACATTTGTGGCAGTTAGTATATGTATTTTAAATAATTAAATTTATTTATAATTTAGGATGATATTTTAAAGTCAAATAATGTTTGTAAGACTATTATTAATAAATTTTAATATTTGTAATAGAGTTGTTTGCTGAGAATTATACACATTACACATTTAATAAAGATGATTTATTTACAGGTTTATTAAAATTACTAGAATTTTTTCTGGTTTGTTAAGGACTTGGAAGTCAGATTACAGAGGCCATTTTTTATCTGATCAATGAATTGTTATTAATGCAAGAAAATGGTTGTTGTTTACAAATTCGTTAAAATGACTTTTAGAAATCTGACTTGTAAATTAAGCAATATATTTAGATGCATTTACTCCATGAATAAGTTTATGTATTCTAAACATTATACATTTAGTATCTGACAGAGGCAGACCAAGATGTGACCACATAAGATCCTATGCCTGCATGATCTGCATTTTCTGCGAAAATCACGCAGAAAATCAAAAAATAAAATATGTCCTTGCTAAGCATAATTTTTTTTGGGGGTGGAGGGAGGTCAAAACTCTGTAATTTGGCCTACAATGACTATCACATGTGAAGTAAACAACTGTAAAAGTACTTGTTATGCATGGCATAGATTATTCAGTTACGTACAACGTGTATACTTAAATATTTTGTCATGTACTTTCAGTTCATGTTAATGTGAGATCACACAGATCAAGAATGATCCTTTTTATTAGCAATTTATCTATTGAATTAGAATTTGCAAAAAAAATAAATTATGGCAATAATGGATTCACGTAGACTGGCTTGGATATATAGATCTGATTGGCTGTTATAATAATGAGCGCGAGAGGTTTTGCAGTCTCTCAACTTAATTTCAATAAAATATTCAACAAATTAATATGTTATATATATATCCCATTACATATATTTTATTTTGTTTTTTCAAATATTAATTTAAATATTTGAAACCAGGCACTCTTCACAAACCTGGGAGTATCCTCTATACTTAAATATTAATTCAATAAAATTGCATAAGGTCATATTTATAATTTATAAAAAATAATAAATAAATAATTATTTATACATTATAAGTACTAATTTGTGCAATTTTGTGATATTCATATTTGAGTAAACAATATAAAAAATATATAGTGCAATAAATTATATTTTCTTTTCTTGAATAACCCCCCCCCCCCTTTTTTTTTTTTTTTAGCAAGCTCCCATTCAAACTAAATAAAAAATTTTAATGGAAGGGATCGTTCTAGACTTCATTTATATATCTGCAAGTCAAGTAATAATTTTTTTAAAATATCTAAATATTTTTTTATCATTGTAACTCCCTGCCCCCATGGAAACATAGCAGGCCCTGCTTTTTCTTAGGCTCATTCTAGTAGCCATAATTTATCGTTATCATTATCAACCATTATCAATCCACTGCAGGATGAAGGTCTCTTTTAGTTCAATCCATCTTTTCCGATCTTTAGCTTCTTTTCTCCACATCACCACTGCACACTTTTTTATTTCATCCATCCATCTCACATGTGGTCTTTTTCTGGGTCTTTTACAATCTTCCTAATTGCCATGATTTATACATAGACATATTAAAATTATTAGAATATTTATTTTAAAATTATTTTTTTAGGTCTGATGAAGGTTGTAGATCTATCAAAACTGTTAGTAAAATAAAATCCAAAATTATATATATAAAACATTGGATTTAAATGCAATGAAATGGGTTTTTTGAAGTTTTAATAATTTTTAAATAATAAATTGCAGCTTAATAATGTAATTAACTTTTTAATGATTGTGATCCACACCACTGATAATGAGATGTCAGAATAAAGGGTTGATAAGCAATAATAAAATCCCACAGAATGTTGTTTCAAGTGTTATTGTTAAGTTACAGTATCTTATTGCCTTCTTACTTTGCTTGCTCTCATGCAAAAAAAAAATGCAATTATATATCCATCTTCTTTTCAATATTGCTTTTTATTAAATTTACTAAAATTTGATTTAGAATAATCTTTTATTAATACATTGTACAGGCTTAAACCTGCATTTATATACGTAATATACGCAGGATTCGAACTCAGACTTTCACACGACCCACTATTCTCAGTGCCATCTCATATTGCTGACCCACCTGATCACACACATGTTAAAAAAATTAATAATCACCAATATACGTATTTCATGCTAAACCAGCAATCATCAGTTGGTCTAGATTATTATCCTCACACATATATATAATCAGTGCTCAGCTTTATATTAAGATAGCCGTGCTTAGCTTTATATTAAGACAGTCAATCTTCATACTTTAATGGACAGGCTTCAAACTATTCCAACTCACAACTCTTCAGCCTTCCATTTCATTGAAAATCTGATAATGGAACGTTCAAAGCTCTTGTTAGTGCCAAGGTTGTCATCCTACCCATGTTGACACATTAGTCATTCTGACCCCTCATGTACAGGAGAATAATCCATTTATACGTACTATTTATGTCACAAAAAATTACGTATAAAAAATTATATTTCAATGTAGAAAAATACATATTGCAGTCAAAAGCATTGCCTGATTTTAAAGTTAGGATGGACAAGTATATAAAAAGGGCATTAGACATACATTTTAATAATTGTAAATTCACTATATAACTTTGTTTTTAATATCAGAACACAAAAACGAAAGTTTTATAATAAGTTCATAAATCTATATAATATTTAAAACGATATAATAAAAATTGGGTGTCTACTTTAATTACTGTACATTTTAAAGATAAAGTAAAAACAAAATAAAATGGTACGAAACAAAAATGATGTAACTGCAATTAAGCTTCG
The DNA here is from genome assembly GCA_028023455.1 of Epiperipatus broadwayi. Classification (NCBI taxonomy): domain Eukaryota; kingdom Metazoa; phylum Onychophora; class Udeonychophora; order Euonychophora; family Peripatidae; genus Epiperipatus; species Epiperipatus broadwayi. The sequence continues at coordinate 1,337,449 of JAQFVV010012603.1, read as the reverse complement.
CTCTCCTAAAATTTTTAATTAACCACAAAAAATAACGAGATTTAATTTTTATTCCACAGGAAAGCTAAAGAGTTTTTAAAGTGCTAAAAAGACATCACTTTTAAAATGTATTCAGTGTGCGATGTGATGCACTATGGCTTCTCCTTTATCGAAGTCAGGACTCTCTCAGCCACTAGGCCCAGAGAAACCTGTTAGCCATCTTCCCTTTCCCTATCCTGTTCCCCCTTGTGTTTGAGATGCTGTTATATCAACCTTACATGATCTTGAATATCAAATATTAAGACAATTCAAAATACTTTTGCTAAAGACTATTGAATTGGAATTTTATCTAAAAACAATGTCTTGTAGTAGACTGCATCTACAATGCATTCATTTGTAGTAGTAATTATAACAAGAATCATATCGTATTCGTCTACATCGTGTCAGTTCTCTCACTAAGTTAAAATTGCCTTATGTGAATTGATGCACTGGTAAACTTTTGTGAATTTAAAAGAGTTAAATTAAAGATTCCAAGATTAACTGTTGGCTAATTCTGTCACTTAGAGCTCAAACATCACGTGATATTCCGAGCAATAAACTAAATGAACATTCGTTTATTTACAACTGGCAGAAAGTTATCTGATTGATATGTTTCTTTGGGCAATCATCAAACATTCCACTTGTAGGGAGGAGGATGGATGATTCATTTAATCACGTGACATGATAGTCTGATTATTTGTGAGTTGGCTAAATAGAAATATATATATTAAATTTGATTCGAATTCTTGGCGTGATTATAGCGCGCAGATGCCCTAAAGACTATATCAAGATCCTTTACTTGTGCGTATATAATTTGCATTAAAAAATAATATACAGTATATGTGCATTTTATTATCAACTGTCTTTGAAAAAACAAATAACATTCTATTATTCTTGCGTATATTACTTTTTCCAAACCTTCTATCTCTAGTTATATTTTTCTAATACAGTAAGCTAATCTTCACGCCGAAAACTTAACCGAGCAAGATGATTTCTAATTTCATCCACACATCTAGACGACTTCTTAGATAGTTATTATTTTTCTGGAAAATAAGACAGATTTTTTCCCGTTATCTATAGTTCAGTTACCTTTTAATCTGTACTTAAACAGAAAATAATAAAGTAATAATTGTGTGTATATGCTGTATTAGAATTAATTTATAAAGATCTGGTGTATGTTGTTACTGGACATTGCATTAATGGCTTCACGCTCCTCTTTAAAAAGAAAAACGATTGCATTCGTAAATCTGAAAACAACTGCTTTTTTTTAAAATATCGATTGTTATTGATTGTTCTTAAGATATAAGTATGCTGTATTTTAAATTATTTAACTTTAAATTTATTTATTATTTAATTGGCTGGAAAGAGCTCTTAATTTTAAAGTTTAGAGACTTTAATATGTGTAAATTTCGATTACCATTTTAAAAATATAATAATTTTGTACTCAAATATTATTGTAGTCATAAATAATTAGACTTGAAAAAATCTGCGACCTAAAGGTGAAACGATTTTAATGCCAAGCAAACCAGATTATTCGAATATCTAATAGGCTCACTATTATATAACCAGAAAAATTATCATATTTCAAATTAAATATATATAAACTGAACTTAAAACTCAAATTACTAATAATCCAGGGATTACAAGGAATGAGGTTTTTACGTAAGAGAACTACTGAATGGGGGGGGGGTTTCACCTACTAGCTATTGTATTATAATTTTTATAAATATGAAATATATGCATTTATTTTTAAAATAGTATTTTTGGTCACCAATAAATAGTTAATTATAAAATGCAGTATAGTACTTTCACTTGTTTTTTGTTTTTTTGGATTAGTCCATTTGTTTTCGTAGGGGATATGCTTTATAGAAAAGAAAGGTAGTCACGCCACAGCAAATATTCTAGGAAAGGAAGTCTCATTAGAATTCTACAAATAGTAATATAGGGCAATATAATTAAAAGTTTATTACCAATTATCTAGGGGGAGAAATTAACATATGAAGTATGTATTTTTATTTATTTAAAAAAATCAATTTAACAACCTCTGACTTGTGTGGTAATGGTCGAACACAAACCGTGAACTACATAGTTAATGATTTCGAATCTATGGCTACCATGACTGAATTTAAAAACTTTAATAATTACTAGAATATTTATGTCCTGCCTGAAATCAGTCTGATTCGTTTAATAAATTTTTTGTGAGTAGTTAGTTGTCTAGAAAATAAAAAGTCATACGCTAAAAAATTAAAAAGATTTTACGCGTATAAAGCTCCGGAGATTAGAATAAATTTAAATTAAATTGTATAAGCGTGATTTAGAAAGGTTGTTAACAATGTTTCTTAATGGTGTAGTGAACTCGTTAAAATTTATAATGCAGCTCTAAAAGTGAAGCTGCGTTAAGAGCATAGCATGCAATGGCACTGATGATGATGATTAAGTAATAATAGGGAATTCAACCACTGAAAGCAACAAAACTGGAATTGTGGTCCATGAAATTTGCGATCTCCGGAGTTCATTATTCTACCACTGTATTAATCCATGTAGGGTATGATCAAATCAATATATATATATGTAGAACTTTATTATAACCATTAAAATTTATAATAAGATCAAATTGTATATCTCAAATGCAATAACAGGTTTGTTGCTCGGGAGGTCATTCGAGTCCCAGAACTGATAGATTTGAGCTGCGATCTACAGATTACTAGCTCTGGCATCCATTTCTATATCATTGCCTTAAATTATGCAGAATAGATCTTTAAAATGATTACAAGTATTAATTTAAAGTAGTTTAGTAATATTTATTGTTAAAGTGAGTTGTAGTTTGAATCAATATTTATAGAAAGGGGTTTTAGTATGAACTCATACAATGTATGATCTATCTACTAATTGGAGCTACATAGTATTTACCATCGATCCCCAAAAAATAATTAATTGATAATAAATAAAATAGTATGGTTACAAACAAGTATATAGCAAATAAAATCAAGTAATTAAGATATTTAGCAATAAAAATATAATTTATTTACCAATAAATTATGAATTATGTAACACAAAACAAACATATGGATATAAAATGTATGCTCATACACAAATCCATAATAAATGAAATTAAACATCACATGATCACCATCTCTATACTAGCACATAATTGTTGTAAACAAAGGCAAAACTCTCCATACAGTAGTGCCACTCTGTTTGGCACAGGGTGGCACTACTGTATGGAGAGTTTTGCCTTTGTTTAATAAATGAAATTTCAAAAATAAAACCATTCACAACAGAAAATCTATTTAATAAAAGCAAGCACAAAATCTATATTAAATAAATGAAGCAAAAACTAGTTGAACCCATCATCATTTCTGACAGAACAAATTGACTGATGTTCTTTTTATATATCTCTGTGAAACTAAAATAAATTATTGATGGGAGTTTTTCCTTTTTGTGCATAGTAAATCTGCATAAACCACAGTGCTCTCTCTTCATTGCATAAATAAGACATAGGATAAAATTTCATTGGTGAATATTTTAAAACAAATACACACTGAAGACAGCTTTTCTGGCTATACAAAATTGGTGAAGCTATGTCAGTAAACAAAATGGATGTGATAAATGATTGTCACAATGTTTAATATTATATATACTGTGAAAATAACTGAAGCTTAAACTTTCTGCTGATTACACTATAAGAAATGTATGTTATGATCTGTGTTTTGTAACATGTATTTCTCTTTAGGCTTATTGTGCTTGCTTTTGTTGGTACTTTGATATTAAACCTGAAATATAGAGGAGACAGAAGGCCTTTTCACACCAATAGTAAATGTGTAATGTAGTGATGATGTCAAATTGAAAGGAATTTTGGTCAGATCCCAATATTACAAAGTTATCAGCAGATTGATATGAAGTGAACAGGCACAGTAGGTCTAATACATGCTCTATGTTGCAGCTCTAATACCAAAGTAAACAAAACAAATGTGATAGATGATTGTCACAATGTTTAATATTATATATACTGCGCAAATCACTGAAGCTGAAACTTACTGCTGATTACTGTATAAGAAATGCATGTTTTGACCTGTGTATATTTTGTAACTCACACATATATATATTGTATTGTTACCTAAATGTATACTTCTTTAGGCTTATTGTGCTTGCTTTTGTCTGATAGGTTTTCTGCTGTGAATGGTTTTATTTTTGGAATTTCATTTATTATATATTTGTATCTCACTATACATTTTATTGCTTATCAATAGACTTCTTTGTTAAATAATTTATATATTATTGGTAATAAATAATTTCATTTCTAAATATATTATTTTCATGATTTTATTTAATATATGCTTGTAGCTATAAATTCAAAAATAAATACTTTCATTTTATTTTCTGTTAATTTCATATTTTGAAGAGTCATTGCTAAGCATTATAACTCCAAGAAGTAGATACTGTAGTAGTACCATGTATTTGTTTCATTGTTCTAGAAAAGGCACTGATAAAATAATCATGTTATTTGGTTAAATATTTTGGGAAAGAAAGTTTGTAAAGAAAAACATTAGAAGATATTAATAATTTTTATTAGTCATTCATTAAACTAGAGATTATCCAATAACAAATAATATATCTGTAGTGTAATTTTCGTTCCACCATTCTTATGCAAGATAGGGACTGGTTTCTATCCACTTTTAGCACCTTGCAGAGAGATGTAATCATAAACATATAACCAAAGACATGTGCTTTGTGTTAAAGTTATGAGGGCAGCAAGTTTGACACTTCATTTAAACTGCAGAAATTTGCTATCTACCTATCTACCTACCTACCTACCTACCTATCTACCTACCTACTATCTATCTATCGATCCATTGATCAATCGATTGATCGGTCTATCTGTCCATCTGTCCGTCCATCCATCTGTCCATCCATCCATCTATCCATCTATCTACCTACCCACCTACCTACCTAACTATCTATCTATCTACCTACCTCTCTATCTATCTATCTATCTATCTATCTATCTATCTATCTATCTATCTATCTATCTATCTGTCTGTCTGTCTGTCTGTCTATCTATCTATCTATCTATCTATCTATCTATCTATCTATCTATCTATCTATCTATCTCCCTATATATATATATCTCTATCTCTATCTATCTCTCTCTCTCTATCTATCTATCTATCTCTCTCTCTCTATCTGTCTGTCTGTCTGTCTCTCTGTCTGTCTGTCTATCTACCTGTCTATCTACCTATCTATCTATCTACCTATCTATCTACCTACCTACCTACCTACCTACCTATTTACCTATCTATCTATCTATCTATCTATCTATCTATCTATCTATCTATCTATCTATCTATCTATCTATCTATCTATCTATCTATCTATCTATCTATCTATCTATCTATCTATCCATCTATCTATCTATCTATCTAAAACAATGACAAAGATATATGTAAACTTTGTGGTCTGGGCAAACTGATGAGTGAGTGCTGGTTCAACATGAAATCTGAATCTTGTGATTATACATCTTTTTCATATGTCTTGGGTTATATGGTTATAATTATATTTCTCCCCACATATTAAAAGGGGATAGAAACCAGTCCATACCTTGAGTAAAATTGATTGAATGATAATTACATTACGGAAATATTATTCATTATTGGATAATCTCTAGTCTAATGAATGCCTAATACAAATTGTTAATAGATTTTCATTAAAATGTTTTTGTGGTAAAGTTATTTGGGCAGCAATTTTGACATTTTTCAACTAAACTGTAGTAATTTGTTATCTATATACATATATTTAACAATGATAAAAATATGTGTATGAGATTATGGTCTGGGCCAACTGATGAGTACTAGTTCAAACATGAAATTTGCATCTTGGGGATCATACATCCTTCTCATGTCTTGGATCCTATTTTTATGATTACATCCTTCCACAAGGTGTTAAAAGTAGATAGAAATCAACCCTACCTTGTGTAAGAGGGGTGGAGCAAATTTACACTACAGAAATATTATTTATTAGAAAACTTGTGTATTAATCAGGAAGATATTTCTAAGATTAAATGATCTTCCTATGGATACAATAGATAATTGTTTATCTCCTTTATATAAATATCTTATTTAGCTTTAAGAATTAAGAAGTAAAGCATGGTAAAAGGATTTGTAATATCAGACAGAATGAATTTTAAAACGGTTTGCAGGATTGATAAAAGGCACAAAAGATGAAAATTAATTCCAATAAAACATAAGCAGTGAAAATAAATTGTTGGAACGAAAATAATAATAAACATTGGACTTACAGATATAGAATAAATTAATGTCTTTAAACACTTCAGAAATTGAATGTGGTAATACAGAGTGAATTGCAATGGTTAAACAGAGTTTTGCACTGCGTGGTTTGGTGCAGTGGTGGAGTGACAAACTCTGGAATTCAAACTCCATGAATCACAAATCATTTCTGTCACTTCCAGAGCTCAAATTTTTTATGAATGCCTGAGCAACAATCTAGATATCAGATTATTAGTGACCAATTCATAGCACATTTGCGAGAAAGGTTTGTTAAACATTTTATTTGGATTGCTTTTTTATATGGAGTGAATATGTAGATAATTAGGAAAAGAGAATATGTAAATTTGGAAGTAAATGAAAAATAGGGGATTTGGAAAGATAAGATTGGCAACTACATGCGTTGAAAAGACTGGAAAAAATATTGTTTACTATGAAAATAATAAAAAGAATTAAATGAGGCATGGAAATTACAAAAATATGTTTTTTTTCCCATGTGTCATAGCATCAGCCGGAAGCGAACCCGCCAACAGGGGACAACTGCTTGTAAAGCGGCTGTCACTGATCTCTCGGCCACCAATGCTTGACACAACACTGTTGGAAAGGGTTTCGGAGAATAAAAGAACCATAATAGAAGAAAGAAGTGTATTGATAATCTTGTGTGTAGAGAGAGCAGCTAAGAATATAGCGCACCAATTTAAAAAGTAGTACGGGGAAAGGGGGGCCTACCTTTCGGAAGATAATGCGTAGACAAAAATTTGTAGCAAAATAATGACACTTTTTTTTTCTCAGAAATAAGTTAATTAAACGATAAATTTTAATTTTGTTATTCTTTTTTATTTTTAAGAGCAATGACCTTCTTGCTTTGATGTTTTCTAAAAATATGCATATAATTAAAGTTATTGTCTATTGGGCATAAAAAAAAAAAATAACAAGTTAATGAAAATTCTATAAATGTTTAATGTCGCATATATAGAGCATACACGTATGCATGTATATATCATGGTTAGTTTGTGGAGCGCTAATCATGACCGAAAAAAATTATGATAGATTAACAGTGACCCGTATATTGACCCTCAGACATGAATATGTCAGTACACTTTCTTAGTTGCAGAATTAAGACTGGAATGTCCGTATACAAATATATTAAGGGCGTGAGCACTTTTTAATGTATATTTTTCACTCCTTGCTAATTATCATTTTAATAACTTTTTTTAAAGAAGTAAACATGGACGGTATATATATCACTAGCTGGAAATAAATAATCTTTTCTATATATATTCATGCATATTTATTTGTTCATGTTTGTATGTTAAGTGTAACTAAGTGATGTTAAATGCAAAACTTGTAAATGGTTAATGGTTAAATTAGGTCATGTGACATCTGACTTGATTTTTTTTTTTTTTGTAATCAAAATTAAATTATCTTTTTTTTTTTTTTTTAAATTAAAAAAGGATTTTTATTATTGATGTTGTTTAGTAATACAATGAAATGTGTGGAAGAGTTTTATAAAGAACTATAGTAATTAAAAGGGATTTGAACTCAGACTTTCAAGCTCCTTACAATCATCCACTCTATCCAATATAACTGATACACGTGACCACAGACACGTGGAAAAGATAAATGATTTCCAATATACGTATTTCGTGCTGAACCAACACTCATCAATGGGTCCAGATCATCATCCGCCATAATCAATGCTCGATTTTACAAACTTTAATGGACAGGTTTCAATCCTCTCCACTTTCCAACTCTTCAGCTATTCATATCACTATAGTAATAAAGAGAAGAAAACACATTAATCCCTACAATTCTGAACAGCCAAAAATTTTAAATGAAGAGATGAGAATTGCATCTATAAAAAACGGAAAAGTTACCGTAATGGAATTATTACTGATATTCTAAAAGAAACAAGTGAAGAAATAGAAAAAATGTTGGCAAAAGTATATATCAATAATTAAATGATAAAAACGTAACAGGTAATTGAAAGAATGCAGTAGTAATATTATTATTTAAGAAAGGTGGTAAAGAAGATATCACTCTTCTATCAATTTTATAATTGAAACTCATCTACAATGAACTTTGAGTTTGAACCAACCAAGATGAACAATATGGACGACTTAAAAACAGTTTTAGTACAATGGTTTAAATCCAAGTATTGAGATGAATAATGAAAATAAGCAATCAATATGATTTGGGATTATGCTTTGGATTTATAGATTATGAAAAAGTATTTGATTCTATAAGCATTTCCACAATGATTAAAACTGTGGACAATTAAGATATTATACATTCAGGATATTATCATATTCTGAAGAAATTGATCAAAATGCAACATCTGGGATTAGATTACATGGTGATAATAATATGATTAATATCAACTGGAGTATATAACAATAATTTCATGTCTCCAAAAATTTTTACAACAGTTTTACAAGAAGTGTTTTTGTTAAAAGGGACTTGAACCCAGACTTTCAAGCTTCCTTCAGTCATCCACTCTATCTTATATAACTGATACACATGGCCACATTTTTGTGAATGAACTAAAGAAAAAAATAATGGGATTTTTGCTTGAAATGTTATTTTTGACAACCAATTTCTTTATGATGTTTTCTTCTACTCATAGGTAAAAATTGTTCATTTGTCTTTGGTTAGTGGCAGAAGTTGAAGATATGATACTGATCAGCTAAGTTGGAATATATATCAGTAGCAGCTGCCACTCATAAATAAGTATGTCCTTTAAATTACAAGGGGAAAAATAGTCTAGAAATGAGTTTTGTGATGGTTATACAAACCAATCTGTGAACCATTAATGTCCACATATAGATTGTGTTGGTCCATTTTTTGTTTAACATGTTGCTATGCTGTCTTTTAACTTTTTCTGCAGAAACTTTTTTTTCTGTTTCAATACCATGTCTAAATTGTAGTTCTCCAGTGTATCCCATTCTCTGCAATATCTTACCAATGAAAACAATCAACATTGCACTTCCTTAGAATGATTTGAATCAGTCATTTAATGTAAACAGAATCTCTTTTCTATTATGAAAATCATATTCAAAGTCACTGTAAAACATGTTTTTAGGAAGTCTTGCATTGTTATGCTTTTTACATGCTCAATCCAATGAAGGTGTGATTTTACAATTGCAGATTAAGCAGAAGAATATATCAATTGATTTTATGATCTTATCATAGCATTTTTAAATTTTTGTAGAGTATCCTTAAATGAACCTTATATATAAGATCGGTAATTTAGAGATTAGACAAAAAGCTGATTTTAAAAATGGTATAAAGCCTTATTAATAAATAGTGAACTGCAGAGCAATCAATGAAAAAAATACAATTTTCCAGGTGGTAAGGGTTTAAGTGCTTGTCCATCCTAATTAAGATAGTTAAACAACCATTGCTGACCAATGTTGCATTATCAATTGGGTTGGCTGTAGGCTAGTTTCCTTTGAAAATAAATCCTATCTCATAAAAACAATTTAACTTAGCTTGGATTTGAACCCAGATTATAAGCAAAACTGCAAAATAAATTATTTTTATACCATAAGATCATGGGATATTATATTATTTAAATTTTGAATTTTAAAATACTAGTGGTATTATAGTGTTTTTTAGGTTTTATAATGTGATTATGTAGTCTTCTTAAATATGAAATTTGTTTTCTACTGACTAATTCCACTTAATCCATCTTAAGTAATATTTAAAATTATCTGCATTAAGAATTTGTTCCATATATAAAGAGTAACTTCATTTTATATTTGATTTAAATCAAGCTTATATTTTTGTGCTAAGACTAAGAATGCTAACTATTTAATAATGTGTAAATTGTCAATATTCCCCTAAACAATAGAGAGCTAATATAGCCCTCGGTTTGTACTAGCCAGATCATATGCATATTGAATCTTCATTATCAAAAGCAAAGAGTTATCTAAACATAGAGAGAAGATCCTCTCTACATTCTTTTGTTATATTTTAGATTTAACATATTTTCAAGCCAGACAAGAACAGAAATAGCAAATGTAACAGAATGGTTCAAGTTAAATTATTTTAAATTGATATTATTGTAGTAATATTTTTTTTCTCATACATTAACTGGGAAGTGAACCTCGGCCAGCTGCTTGGAAGGCAGCTATGTTAACCGCTAGGCCACCAACGCTTGACTATTGCAGTATTGTATTTGGATTGGTCTTAATAAGAAAATGTTAAAACAATTTCTTAGAAAATTATCTCTTTCCAGATAGAAACAATATTTAATTTTATAAAATAAGCATTAGATAAGTAAATAAAACAGTCTTTAAATATCTCACTGCAAAGTAAAGTCTCTCTAATGATCTCATGAAAGCCAACATTAGAAGAAAACAATACTCATCATGCTAATTAATTGCCAGGTGGTGAGAATTTAAGAAGTTTTTCATTTCTGCTTTATTATCTAATAAAGAATAGCATAGCATGAAGTGTTGGTAGTAAGCTTAAACCTGCTGGGGGAAAATTTAAGTTTATTCAGTCCAGTCAAACCCAGGTTATAAGTAAGTATACCATGATATCGTGAAATAATCATTTTGTTCTGTAGTAAGTAATAAGTTCTTTTTTTTTTTTTTTTGAATGATTTTTATTATTACTGTCATCATCATCATCATTATCATTAACAATTTTAAATAATTTTCTGACTATTTGATGCAATTTGTATTACTTTTATAAGTATATTAAATACCTTTCACACCACCACACTTTTGAAAACGTATGAATAAAAACAATAAAAACAAATACCTCCCAAGATGTATTTCATGCTGAACCAGCACTCATCAGTTGGCCCAGGTCCCCATCTCTCGTATATATGTTTATTCAGATGGACAATATTTATCAATAGTAAATTTTGTTTACAAGTGTCAAATTTACTCTACCCACACTCTAGATAAATTTAATAATGATTATCACTAATTATTTATTAAACTAGAGATTATTTCTACTCCAGATATAAACTTAAAACTTCCGATAAAGATTAATATATCTGATTTTTTAATTAATGCAAGGAAAGAAAAATGTGAATAATTTCACATATGTGTGTTTAATTAAAAAATCGGATATATTAATCTTTAAAGAAAGTTTATGTCTGGGCTAAAGATAATCTCTAGATTAATAAATAAACAGTGATAATCATTACTATATTTATTTAGAAGTGATTTTGTCAACATTATGGGTGGAGTGTGTTTCACACGTATAAATCAAAATGTAACAATCTGATCTGTGAAGGATATAGAAACTTCAAATAACACAACAAAGTTTAAATGAATTTGTGTTTGCAGCAATTTATCTGGTTGACAAAATAAATAACACTGATCATTAAAAAAATTGAGATGCTGAAATGAACTGAGCTGGACAAGATGTTGAAGAAAATACTTAATAAATGGCCAGTTAAAAATTTAAACTGGATCCCAAAATATTATAAAACATCTGGAAAGGAACTATAGGTGAGATGGTTGATATATGAACATTTTCTGAAGCAATGTGAAACTATGAATTGAATACTTGAATAAGATTTGGAAAGACTTCCTTTGTGAGTTGATGATGGTTGAAAATGATAGTAAAGCTATATATTGCTATCATCATCAGCAGCAGTCATTTACAAAAAAAGATAGACATTCTAACTCCAAAAAGATAGAAAAACAAATAAATAATATATATTTATATTGTGATGATTATGCAAACCAATTTGTGAAACATAAATATGTCCACATATAGATGGTGTGGTTTCATTAGTCTATTTATTTGATATTTTGTAATCTGTCTTGTAACTTCTTCTGCAGCAAATCCTTTTTTTTTTAAATATTTAAACTTTTTGTCTAATTGTTGTATTCTATTCTTAGTCATATTTTGTCAAGAAAAACAATATTATACTTCTTTAGCATGTCTTTGAAATAATATTTATAACATAAATGGGATCTGCTTCTTCCATGAAAAATACTACACAAATATATATATATTAGGAAGTCTTAGTTTGATATGTCCAGTACAATGAAGATGTAATTTTACAACAATGGACATCATAGTATCGTATTTAGTAAGTTTAAAAATATAGTAACTGGTCTTATGATTTTCCCATCATATTTTAGAATTTTATGGAACATCCTTAAATGTAATTTTTGTAATATTATATCAATATGGGATCTTGAAATTTATGAATTCTATTAGCAAAAATATAAAGGAATTTTGTTGTATCTTTAATCAGAATGCTCCTACATTCATTTTCTGTCAACACTTTTCAAAAATAAAATAATAAATTAAAAAAAAAAATCAAGTCAGATGTCACATGACCTAATTTAATAAGCTTGTATTTACAAATGTTATATATAGAGCTTGCAAAATAAACTCTTAACAAGCTGTGCAGTATATCACAAATAAAATAATAAACAATTCATGAGATATTAGTTCATTTTCTTTTTACAAATTCTATAATTCTACATCCTGTAGCATATGCTGTGATAAATAATTCTATAAAGAATAGTTATGACACACAACTTGTTATAATAAATCAACATTCTACATGAATGAACGAGGCGGAATAATACTTTGGGCTGAAATAATATGCACATATGCACAAAGTTTTTGTGATCTTTCTGTTTTCAGTAGAGTTTCAACATTACTACTGTTACAGTTTATTTGGGGCTTATAGCTACAAAATTATTTTTTAATTATATATTCCACTTTTACTGTTAAAAGAAGATTGCCTTAACAACAGTTTGAAATTGTTGATTGCAATTGAAATAGGGATTGTCTAAGTATTGAGTAGTTTTAAATGATATATATAATATTATCCTTAAGCTGATAAATAGAATGAGAAAGGTAGCTAATGTAAACATTTCTACATTCATAAAAGTTTTTAATATATAAAGTTAGAATATATTTTTCAATAATAGAGAAAGATTACTCAGGTTTTTCAAATTTACGTGTACAATGCATACAAATTAAATAAATTAATTTTATATTTTTCCTATTTGAATGTTCGCATTAGATGGAATTATGGATCTGGAACAAATTATATATATATATCAATGTGTGTCATAACAATCAGATGTGGTAATGAAAAAGATAGTAGAAGCAATTATGTTTGTTCGAGTATACTCCACTACAATTTGTTTTATTTTCCAAAGCTTTCCAATTCTTGCATTAAAATCTCGGTGACAATTTAAAAATATTATTTGTTCTGTTCAAAATCATTCTGTATATTTATATAAAAGTTCCCCATTTCTTTATTAAAATAAGAACTGGCTGAAATGCAAAGATGAATTTTCAATGACATTTGGTATCTTCCTTTATGTTGAATAATTAATTTTGCTTTTCTGTCTGATATACTACTAAGGAGAAAGAATGCTTTAATGAAAGATATTTTGGAAAAAATAATAAATGGAAATAATAATAAAAAGAGATGGAGAAGATTGTCATTCCTTAATGATTTAAGAGATGGTAAGAGATATGTGGAATTGAAAATTTGGGTATTGAACAGAATTGGAGGAATGGATAAATTGGCTGAGGACTTCCCTCTGGACTTGTTCTTATGAGAAAGTCTATTCTTTTTTCCAATATACACAGTCATGATTTTTTTTTGATAGTGACCCAACACCCTGCATATTTGGTCAAACTATGAGTTCAATGTCCATGAGTTATAGCCCATCTTTGTCCTTTCTGGTACTTGAATAACCCCGAATAATGAAGTCATTCCATTTATTTATTTAATGTGGCCTACATTTGTAGATGGGCAAATATACAGTCATCATTGAATCTGAAATCCAGAGATTTTTAATATTCTCTGCCTTTAATCATCATCTCCGATCTTGACTGAAGGCCATACAAACCCTGGAAAATGAAGTCTTTCATTTTATTATCTCTCACGTGTAGTTTTTAATTAATGAATTATTTAACCAATCACACTATCATACTCTTAAACAAAAGACAACCAAGATCATACAGTTTCTGACAACATAATAATCCCCGTAATAAGATTAAATGTAGTCACCACCCATTAACAGCAATCATATATATATATATTCATTCACTCTGCTTTGAAAAAAGCTCAATCATTATTTCAATTAATAATTATCACCACCTCCCACCCTCCCATCTCAAACTAAGAAATGAGAGCCAGTGCATTAATCATGATTGCCCAAGCATTCTGATAAATAGTTCTCCCGTGTTCAATTGTTATCACATTTATGTGATAATAACTGATACACTGATATGAACGTATTCAATGGATGTTAAGAATTTGCCCTGCGTAATTATTTTAAGATTTCAGTGAAAAAGCAAGTGTTCTTTCTTTAATTTTTAATATCAATCTCCTTCTTCTCCATTACTACGAGACTTTATTTATGAATAATGTCAATGACAAAAAAATCAGCAGCTAATATTGATATTACATTGTCCTTTACTTCCATGAAATTGACCCCCCCTCCCCCCATCAAACACAGTGCGCATAGACTTATCAATAATTCACTACCAGATAGAAATTGCCTTCGGAATGTACGTAACTATATTACTATAAAATATGACTGAAAGACATTTTTCTGTTTTTCTTTGGCTCATCTAATCTTTATAAGCATAAGCTGTACGCTAGCAGATGGTCTACCGACTAGATTAAAATATACGTACACACGTTCATATATGATGTGATTTCATTTTTCTAAAAATATATTATTTTAAAAGCGTTAAATATTAAATTTAACACAATAGCAGATCTTTTAAAGCAATCAATAAATAAGTTATTATGACGAAGTTTAGTTAAAAATAGCAATCTTATGACGAAATTTAGAATCTAAATATCTTCTAATTAAGAACTATTTTCTTAATTACAGATAATAGTCAGTTTAATAAAATAAAATAATTGTCTTTTTGGTAATATTATATGTACTGATAATTTTGTAAAAATAGAATAATTTAATGTAAAATAGAATATTTAATACTAATATAAGATATACAACTTATATACTATACTACATAACACAATAAACCATTTCTTTACTTTTTATAATTTAATACATAAATTTACATAATAATTATTATTATCGAATGATCTATTGCAGGGGGCGAGGAAAAGCTTGAGCACCGGAAGTGATATAGCTAGAAGCACGATCTATAAATCTTGAATTCCAGGGTTCACTACTCTATTATTGCATCAAACCACGCAGGACTAATTATAATAATCAAAACATATAAAACATATTATTTTCAAAACTTGTTTATTTTCACAATAGCATACAGTATGTGTCATTTTTCAAAATTTTAACTAAGAAGTATAAATTAATTGTATTGATTTGTAAATGTAAATTATACATGTATTTTATTTTCCTATATATTTTAGATTTTGGCTATGTTTTTACCTTGATGAAGACTATATTACATAGTTGAAACTTTCATTATTGATTGATTCAGACCAATCAAAGAAGTATGGAGAGATGCATGTTGGAGTAACAAGAAGAGATCAGAAATGCAATATATGGTTAAGAGAACAAACAGGTGTTACTGACTTTATTGAAAAAATTAAAAGACTAAAGTGGAGTTGCACTGGACATATTGCTAGAGGATATAATAATAGATGGACAATTGCTGTCTTAAATGGGATTCCAAGAGATTGTAAAAGACCTAGAAAGAGACCACATGTGAGATGGATGAATGAGATAAGAAAGTGTGCAAGGATGATATGAAGAAAAGAAGCTAAAGATCAGAGAAGATGGATTGAACTTGGAGAGATCTTCATTCTGCGGTGGATTGATAATGGTTGATAATGACTCTGTGAAATAATTTTTAAAAAAAACAACGATTGTTTTTCATCCCTGGTGTTCGCTTCAAGATGTTGCTATTTCTAGGTCAATTCCTAGAAATTTACCGTTTCACCAGCCTTCACCCAACAAAAGAGGAATTTTTCTACATTATAAACCCAGAAAAGAGTCCTCACGTTATGTTGGATAGAGGAGGCGGTGGCGGCAACAGAAGCCAACACAAAGAGACTTCTTTCTATGATAAAATACAGAAAGAGTTCCCGACGGCTGCTGGTTGTAGCTTTTTTCTATGCTAAAAGCAAAGAGAAAGAAATGCCTTGATTGGCTGCCATAGTAGTTGATTTTGTTCATCATTTTCTCTGTAGTTTCGTGTGAGAGTATGTGTATTTGAAGCAGTCGTAGTTTTTTAAAATTTGATAAGACATCTATTTTTTTTTAATCAAATTATTGATTTACTCTTGCAAAAAAAATACCGTAACTTTAAAAAGATACACATAAAGTCCAAAAAAAAAAAATTCAAAAAAGCCCCATAACTTTAAAGACCCACACACAAACTCAAAAACAAGATAAGATTAATAAACATTTACTTATTAAGTCTTGCTTTTGAATAAAATTATTGATTTACTCTTGAAAAAAAAAAAGATTGTAACTTTAAAAAGACACACGTAATGTCAAAAAAAAAAAATTAGAAAAACACCATAACTTTAAAGACACACACACAAACTCAAAAACAAGATAAGATTAATAAACATTTACAAAAATGAAAAAGATAAGATTAATAAACATTTACAAAAATGAAAAAACTAACATCATATAATAGTATTAGTTAGTAGAATATTTTATTACAAATCTAAGAAATCAGATCTTTTTATATCAAATCAATCCTTTAGGTCCGGCCCAGAATCATTATATGTATATGTTTTTGATTAGCATCAACGCCATCCTGTGGTCAACACCAGTCATGAGAAAACAACCAAAAAAAACACATTTGATATGTTTTGTGTCAATTATTATATAAAATATCACAAATATGAAAAAGCCATAGCTTGATGGTTGGTGCCGCAAACATGGCATGTTCTTGGCATGGACTAAACTATAAGTGAAGCTTGAAAAAAGGTTTTAGTAGCTGAAAATTTACAAATAAGCTTAGATTTTTTTCAAGTAAGTGGCCCATAGTCAGTTCTGCTACTATTCCCAATATTTATTAATAAATGAATATCAAGCTATTTTTAGCAAGAGAATAAAATTTTTAAAAAGATCTGTGGAAAAACTTTACCGATCAATAGTAAATTGATATTTTTTCTTTTACCTTTGCATTGTGGAAAGCTGTTGAAAGGATTTTTGATCTGCATTTGAGGCTTACTATTATATATATTACAATATCTATTGCTAATAGATTGATTCTTTGTAGTCAGAAAATTTACTTTATAATATATTCACTTAAGATATATAATAAACAGTTATTCTATTATGGTTTGACTTTTGAAATCATTAATTATGGAATATTTTTTATTACAGAGATTCCACCTAGAAGAATTGCTAAACATATGCATATTTTTATGTTATTTAATTTCCAAGATATGTGTAACTTAGATGGAAGGGAAATATGAAAATCATAACTTGTGAGACCAGGAGATGAAAGATTAAAAATGGATATTATCATGCAATTAAATAAATGTTTCATACTTATTAGATTTACAGTTTAATATTAATATTTGAATATGAGTATACTTTATATTCTTTGAGTTTTAGATATAATATAGGGGATTTAAGTATAGACTTTCAAGCCTCTTTCAGCTATCCACTCTATCTCATACAACCGAGATACATGACCACATGCATGTGAAAAAGATAAATGATCTCCAATACATATACTTGGTGTTGAACCAGCACTCATAAGTTGGTCCAGATCATTAAATAAAATGTAATATTAATCTAATTTAGTAAAGAATGAGTTATAATTCATATACCCTATATATTACATATATAGACACAGGTATATAATAAGCCTGTGTATTTCAGTTATTACATAGTAGAGATGTCTACCCATCCCTTGTATATGTATTAAATGGATTATGTTCTATACATGAGGGGTCAGATTGACCTTAGGTCAACATGGGTGTGACAAGAATCTCGGTCTCAGGGTGGCCTTTGAGCATTCCACCATCAGATTTTAAATTGGATGGAGGGTTGAAGAGTTGAAGTGTTAGATTGAAGCCTGTCCATTAAAATATGAGGATTGGCTATCTTAATATATATCTGAACACTTATAGAATATATGTGTAGAGATGATAATCTGGACCAACTGATGATTGCTGGTTTAGCAAGAAATACGGATATTGGTGATTATTTATCTTTTCAACATATATGTGTTCAGGTGTATGTGTTACGAGATAGTGTGAAGAGTGGTGGGTTGTGTGAAAGTCTGTGCTCATATACCCTATATATTAATTATTTAAATATTTATTGAAAAATGATTGATATGAATGAGTGTTTGATGAAAAACTTGCATAATAAATTTATATAATAATGTTAAATAAATAATTTAAATAGTAACTGCTGTTGCAGTAAATGAGACACACCCCTGCTAGTTATCTGCAATATGACAATTTACATAATATATAAATTTTAACTAAAATTTGTAATTTAAAATGAAATAACAGAAATTTAATAATTAGAAGAAAATCTAAAATAAATATATATATATATATATACACACACATTTGTAATGTTATTTATTTCTGAGGGAGAGTAGTTTCCTCGCACTAATTACATACATATTAAGATATTTTTCGTATTTACAACTAACTTAATTATTTAAAGAAGATTATTAAAAATTGTAGAGTTTTATATTGAAGCAGATGATCTGATGCTCAGATCCTGCTTCACAGCCCACCTCCAATCTCCTACCACCTAACCGTATTCAAACTCATCCTTACGCACGTATACACATAACTAATAATATATTTCTTTACCCAATAGTATAAAATAATGTAAATGTATGTGTCTTAATTTAATATTTAATCTAATAATAATATTCTCATGTGTATGCGGGCGTAAATAATAAATATATATGTATATTTTAGCATAGGAGATTGTGATTGAATTAATAGTATATTATATATATAAGATATTATATATGATACTTATTATATTTTTTATATATAAGTTTGTAGCCAGAAATGATGCAATCTTGTTAGTAAGTCTCTCGAAAAACAATAACCCGGAAGACCCTTTAGATTAAAATAGAAGATTACAAATTGGTAATAATAAAATAAACCCATTAGTGGAAATTGTCCACGCTAGCTTGTTTTAAAATCATAAGATTCATTTTAAAACAATCATTTGAGAAACTGATAACAAACTTGCATTGTTTCAAACATCTTACCAGATAAGAGTATCCGGCCAAATGATTCCAAATGAAATCTAAGTGCTTAAACCGCCTCAGGTCCGGCAGTAGTTGCCTAATTACAAATTCAAATTAAAAGTATAAATTCTGCTGGATTTGAATCCACAAGAGAGGGGAGATCATTAAATAGCCATGCTGCTGAACATAATCCACGCCCGATGTAATTTTCACGCAATGTGCTGTGAGTAGTAAATTTTGCCTTGTCCCTCCGTTCTAATATGCTGATCCCATGAACGAAGCTTCCGTACTCCGTGCTACTGAACTTTACATATGTCTTTCCAATGAAATGAAGTGCTATCTCAAATCATCCCACTACCCTAGATCTAGTGACAATACCGATGGACTGATTCCTAGTGAAATGCTTTTCTTAATCATCAAGGTAAAGAACTCAGACCGCTTATAATTCCTAAAATCCTGCCTTCTATGTAATGTGTATATTTTAAACTATATCTTTTAAATGTCTTCAAATATATATATAACTCTATATAACTAATCTATGCTAAGCCTCTTATAAAATGTTTTTCTTTTATTTTATTTAAAAGCGGCCAATAATTTTTATTAACATTTTTACGTATTTATATTTTAAAGTTAATGCCAATAATATTCTAAAATCGCCAGCATATAACTTATTTTGTTTTCCCCACCCATCATTTACTCGGTAAATAATTTATAATTGATAAAAACAAGTCTTATTCGGCTTGCCCAGATGCTCGCGGTTTTAGAGAAATAAATTAATTATATTTTCATGTTTACTGTTGAAAAACAGATTTGACATCTGTTTTTCCCATTCTCCTTCCTAAATAATGCGCTATCTTTTATCTTTCAACTATATTTCTGTTTTTCCCATTCTCCTTCCTAAATAATGCGCTATCTTTTATCTTTCAACTATATTATATATGTAAATTTCATCTTAGCTATTACGACCACCCTTTTTATTTTGCAATCAATTAATGTATTTCCACAAGGGCATAAATCAACCAAAATTGAGGTTTAATGTGTAAAACATAATGAATAAGATTAAGTAATATAATGTAAAGGAGGGGAGGGGGACCTTAACCTTTTATTCTATGTTTATATGTATAATTATTATCCCTGTTTGCTTAAAGTGAAGCCATGTTATTACGCTGAATAGTTCATCATTTGTGGGCAATAAATACGTCCCAATAATCTTTAATTTCAGAAGTATATTTATGTTTTATTAATAAGCATTTAGTGCATAAAGGCCATTCTATTTTATATATATGTTCGTGCTTCTTTATTACATGGAGGCAATCGCAAAGTCGGACCTCATCGTCATCTCATGTCCTTAAACCAGGCTGTAAAACCACCCTGGGGACATCCTTGGTTGTATGTGCATACTTTATATGGGGAGCAATCTGGGAAACCAGCCCAATAAAGTCATTGCCAACCACTCTTCGTCATCCATGATTCGCCGGTACTTCATTCCAGGGAATCTTGGACTCTTTCGTTCGTCAAACCGACCCTGCCAAAGTTTGCAGAGGAAATCAGTCACTTCTTAGAATTCTTGAAGCATACTCCAGGATCCATAAAAAGGACCGATAATAAGCCACCATGCACCCACCACTTTTCCCTTATCTTATCATTCACCCAGAAGTATTCATAAGCCGTAATGAAATGATTTATTTAAACAAAGATATGTCCCTTATTTTAATATAAGTATTAATACGATAAATTTAGTATCGTTTGTGTAAATTGTTCATTACCCATCCCGCGCATTAATTATCTAAAATTCCCAGTTAACCATCATATTAAATGTAATCAAATATTATCTGTGTTAAAATTATTGTTTGAAGTAATCAAATGCTCTTTTTGTTTCTGGGGGTGTGATAGCGTTCTAATAATCTATTCTAATAGCAAATAATGCTTCCGAGCTGCAGGAAATGTTGCAGAAGTTATCAGATGAAAGTAGGAAAGTAGGACTAAAGATAAATGTTAAAAAGACTAAAGTAATGTTTAATCGATTTGCTCAAAATATGAAAATAAAGATTGATTATGATGAATTAGAAGAAGTTAAGAGTTACAAATACCTTGGTCAGATTATTAATACAGATGGAAACATAATAAAGGAAATTAATCATAGAATTAAACTTGGTTGGAGTGCTTTTGGTAGAAATAACTTGATATTAAAAGGAAATATGCCTATGTGTTTGAAAAGAAAGGTTTTTAACAAATGTGTTTTACCAGTTCTTACTTATGGATCTGAGACTTGGACACTTAATAGAAGATCAATACAGAGACTTCAGACCACTCAAAGAAGTATGGAGAGATGTATGTTGGGAGTAACAAGAAGAGATCGAAAACGCAATGTATGGGTAAGAGAACAAACAGGTGTTACTGACCTCATTGAAAAAATTAAAAGATTGAAGTGGAGTTGGGCTGGACATATTGCTACAAGAGATGATAATAGATGGACAATTGAAATTTTAAACTGGATTCCAAGAGATTGTAAAAGACCCAGAAGGAGACCACATGTAAGATGGATGGATGAAATAAGAAAATGTGTAGGGGTGATGTGGAGAAGAGAAGCTAAAGATCGGAGAAGATGGATTAAACTTGGAGAGACCTTCATCCTGCAGTGGATTGATAATGGCTGTTAATGATGATGATGATGATGAATAGCGCTAATTTACTCAAACACATACATATATTATTGGCATAGCTGCAATTATCATGTTATTGTATAAAATGATTCAAATAAATATCTATAATAATCCTGAGACTCACATTGGCTAAGTGACCCGACATAATTATTATTAATAAATCGTAAATATATATATATACATCAAACTCGAATCAGTGCTTTCTTTAGTTAAGATAAATATTAAAGTTATTTCTTAAGCTTAAATATGACTAGATGATCTCTGCTCTACCCATATTTAACATGCTTGTTATTAAGTTATTCTATCATGAGTTAGCCTTGAGTCTTTTGTGTCTCTGATGATCGATGCTGGCGGATGAGAAGTGGATTAATCGATGTCATCGGGATTGTTGCTCATAATGTTATAGATCTGGGGAATAGGCAAATAGGGCAGAATTCATGAGTGCTCCTGACCTGTGTATCTTGCGCATGATTGGATTCGAGGTACTTTTGCCTAGATGCTAGATCTTGTTACGTGAACATACAAATCCGACCGGCACAGATTTTTTTCCCTTTTCTCTGGGTTTGGCGCGTCAATGTAGGGCTTTGAATACAAACACCCATATACCTGAGATAGTAGTAGATAGTGATAGATATAACGTGTTTTTTTTTTTTAAAAAAAATTTTGAAAATTTTTTCGGACACCCAGCTTAAAATTTTTTTTGAATATTAGTACACACTCCCTGTGAGTCATTGTTAATATAATTATAAATATTTTTCTCTCAGTATATATATAAAAATATGTTTCAAGCAAATAGTATGTTATATACTCAGTATTTTTTTTCCGCATAAAAGTTTTAAAAGTTTTTTCGTTTTCATGAACCTATAAAATAAAATAGTGGCAGTTTGTATTATTTTCTTTCACATATATGATTTGAATAATGATGATGTTATATAATGTTTTATTCCTTGTCCATAAATATTTATTACATGTATAATTCTCGTGAGTTTTTTTAAAAAAGAAGTAAAAAGAAGTAACAGCTTTTAAGGGGCTCTTACTTTCAAATTAATTAAAAATAAAGATGTGCTTCTCCTAAATAATGTTCCTAGTTTTCATATACATGTAAGTTTCCAATGATAAAAGAGTGATAGCTTTTAAGGGGCTCTCATTTTTATAAAATAAAATGTTTGTTTTTTTCAAAAAAGTGAATAAGATGTTGCGTAATATTTTCTTTTTGGTCATAGACATGAAATTACATGCAGGATGCCCGTAAATAAAATAATGTTAGTTTTAAAAGAACCTCCACAGATAATAAAATAAAAAGTATGTTTTAAATAGTGTCTTTATATAATATTTTCCATGAATGATTTGTACAACATAAAAGTGTTTTCGAGTTTACTGTAATAAAATAGTGATAGCTTTTAAGGGGTTTTTCACATTTAAAATAAAAAGATAGTAAAGAAGTGTGTACGATATAGAATAATAATATTGAGATATATAATAATTTTTTTTTCCGTTTTAATAAATGTTATAAATAAATATAATATGCCCAAGTTTTGAAGTGTGCGCTAAATAATAATAATAAATAATAATTTTTCATAAATGCTTTAAATAACGATGTTCTATATAATTTCTTTTTATGTTTCAAATAATAATAGTTCCATTTTAATATGTTATAAATAAATATAATATGCCCAAGTTTTGAAGTATGCGCTAAATAATAATATATAATAATCTTTCATAAATGCTTTAAATAACTATGTTCTATATAATTTCTTTTTATGTTTCAAATAATAATAGTTCCAAGCCTGAGAGAATTAAATTAGTGTCAGCTTTTAAGGGGCTTTCGCATTTAAAGATAAAAAGATAGTAAAGTAGTGTGTGCGCTAAATAATATATAATAATTTTTTCTGAATGTTTTAAATAATGATGTTAAATATTGTGACAGTCAGATGATGTATGTTGATTTAACCCAGTTTGAATACTAGGCAAAAGTACCTCGAGGCCACCCATATGCGAGATGTTAAACCAAGAATACTATGACCTCTGCCCTATTCGTCTAGTCTCGAAGCTATCATGAACCGAACAACACTATCTGAGACATGCATAGATATTTTCTTCCCGAGCCACGAGCTTAGCATCAGCGGGAGACATGGACAGAACCACCTATGGAGCTAAAATAGTTAAATGTGCAAAAATACTTAGAAATATGTGTTTTGCGTGCCTGGATCATTTAAAAGTAAAACAAGCATTGAAATATAACTAGCAAATTCAAGCTTTTTTTAGTTAAATAAATATCTTTAATAAATGACATTTGAAATATTATTAATAATTTAATGGCCTTCGCTATTCCCCGAAATTTATGAATAACTAATGAGACAATGAAAACCCGATTAATATGCTTGCAGTCTAAATCTTTCCTTCCCAGTTTTATTAAACATTGTCAACTCGAATCTGCTCGATAAAGTGCAATAATAAAAATCTTTTGCAAAGCAGTTTCTAATTGCTTTGTGCTAAAACAGAGTTTAAAATCATTTAAGATGTATATCGCTAAATCTGACATACGTAAGAAGCTAATGGCGGACAAAAGAAGCGTTATCGAGGAGATCAAGTTGGCAAACAAAAAAAAAGGAAACTTACTCGTACTAAATTTTACAACTGGAAAGGAATTTTTATATAAACAATTAACTAATAAACTTAACCGCAATAGAATTAAAATATTTACACATGGGAGTAATGAAGAATAGCGAAGAAAAAGGGGTTAAATATCTAGATAGATGATCACATATACATATATCTAACTAGTCTAATAAAAATACTTACATTATAAATATCATTAAGCACACATTTCATAAATATTCAAGGAAGCAATTATAAAAAGTATGAACAAAAAGGGTAGCATAATAAATAGTTCATGAGGAGAGATATGATTACCGTCCTTATTCCTTGGTCATGTTCCATCGACGGGCGTAGCTTGATCCGTCTGATGAGATGTGTTTGTCCGGACAAGGAAAGTGGAAATCGGTAGCATGGTTTCACAAAAAGTCCTCCAGACACGGCACAGAGTTCAGATGACGATTGAGTAAATACTACGGCATTTTTCTGGTATTGAGGAACCCTCGGCGGTAGACAAAGTTATTTATTTGCCTAGCCAAGCATGGTAGACTCCATCGAATTCATATAATAAAATCACAACAGGCAACAGCAAAATTTCTAAAGTTCTCCACGGAGCAATCTGACAGCCCGCAAGAATACTCTGAATGAAATAATCTTTTCCATAAGGAAAATCTGAATGACTAATCTTTTCCAAAAGGAAAATCTGAATGACTTTTTCCAAAGGAAACTCTGATTGACTTGTTCCAAAAGGAAACTCTGATTGACTTGTTCCAAAAGGAAACTCTGAATGCCTGATCTTTTGTTCTCCCTTTTATTTATACCCTCTCTGTCAGCTACCTTCTATTGTTTGTATGATCTGAGATCTTGATAAGCCTCCCCATGCTCCTTTGTTTCAAAGTAACACCCTCTAAAATAACTTTTACTTTTTTACTCTAAATTTCTTTCTTTAAACTTTGGGATTTTATTAATTAAAAAAAAAGAAAAAGAAGGCCATCTTTAATTTGACTTGAATGGGCTTAACTAATTAAAAATATACATTCTTTTAGAAAATGTTGATGGGCTTATCTCAAAATCAAATCATACTAAATATTTGAACAAGATTTAAAAGTAAAATACATTCTTATTTCTTTTAATACAATAAGCGTTTTATTTCAGCAGAATTTTGCATTAACTCATATATATATGCTTGACGTATATATATGTTTGACTAAACGGTTTTCACAAGTAATATTTTTAACAGCAATTTAATGTTACAATGGAATTTATTTAAAAGAAAATATTTACAAGCAAATACAAATTTAATAAACGTAATTAATTTTAGCTGTAATGCAAAACCCTGCTGATATTGGACTATAAACTTAATTTAGGTTTCCAATATTAATCAAGTTTATAGGAAGATGTGAAGCATGGATTGGACTTCAGATCCATTGCTTCAATATATAAAAAAAAAATTTCTCCTTGTTAATACATCTGTTAAATAAGTATTTTAAATTTATAATATGTTCAAGTCTGAGAGTTAAATAAGTGACAGCTTTTAAATGGTTTCACTGTTAAAAGTAATAAAACAAAGATTCTAATAATCGCAAAGGTGCAAAAGAGGAAATTTTTTTTTGAAATGTTTTAATAATACTAATGCATAGCTAACGATTATAAGTCAATGAAAAATAAAATATTTTGTGTTACATTTTCATCCTCTTATATAAATATGTGCTAAGGCCATAATAATTTTATTTGTTAAACTAAATGTATAATTATTTAAGTATACAACCCATTAATAGCGGATCATCTGGTCAGAACATCTAGCCCTATCCCTTTGGCTGGCGGCCGGTATTAATACCAAAATAAATTTGCCAATAGGTGATCGAGTTACTTAAAATAAAAAGAGTTTGAAAGCAATGGTTCATAAAAGTTGTATAGAGTTTTTTTTTTTCAGTTCAAAATAAATGTATTAAGTATACCAATGCAAACGTTAATTAATCATATTGTCAAGATGTTTCAGGTGCTGAAGAACAACTCCCAAAAACAGACCACGAAAGAAGACATAAAGAAGGCCAGGTAGAAATTATAATAATTTTTTTTTATATATTTTGCATTAAAGAGCAGTTAGAAAACTAGCTCTAGAAACAATTAATACTAAATGATATTAAATAACAAGTAGGATAGCAATAATCAGTTTAAGAAATAAAACTTGAGGAGCACGGGAGGGGGAGAGCAGAGTAAGGGAAAAGTGTAGAATGGGGGA